>CM060900.1:400866131-400946131 GCA_030762935.1 Hymenopus coronatus | reverse complement strand
ATACACCAATTTAAGTGTATCGATTGAGTGAAATTTAACCAGAGCTCGGAGAGTTCTTTTTAGCCTTTGGACTAACACTCTTTCCAGGAGCTCGATCCTGCCGCTTACGCACTGTCCCTCTGCATAACATGCTGAGCTAAGTTTAGGTGTGATGTAGCTAATATGTGACTTCCAGTCCAAATGCTTATCTACCTGAAGGCCAAGAAATTTAACTTCATTTAGCTATTCTAACAATGTATCATTAATTCCTATTTCTATGTGTGTTTGTGGTGAGCGAGTAGTTATAAATTTAATTGTTTTTTGTTTTTTAAACTCTGTAATCACACTATTAAGATTTTCAAATTCCCTACAACTTTTCCGCCATAGGTCTTCAGTCTCCCATTTGGTTGTCCTGATATCAATTCTAAAATCTGACGCCTTTATAGAGGATACAGCTAAATGCCACATGCTAAGAAGTTCTCCGGATATTTCAGAATGGTGTAGAGTTAGAACCATACTATGGTTTACTCGAAAATATTGTGGCCTTCAAATGGGACCGTTCCCCTCTGTCACTGGGTAAACAAAAGACAACCCTGTACTTGGGGTGAGAGGCAACGTAGAAAAATCTGTTTCCTGGAGACACTGCTTACAAGTCGAGAATCGCGCCTCAGTTAAGGGACCAGTAACTGTAAAACTTGATAACAGCGAGGGTTGGATTCTAGCCGCACACATCCTAATCCCAAACTTTGGCAGAAGAGTGGGGCAGGGTTATCATGTTCTGAAACTACTGTATCATTATTGAGGTATGATCAGCGTCATAGACGTAGAAGTGTACTGTTAATGCCTTATGATACCTGCCACAAATGAAGACGAATGCGGATAGGTGAATTCATACCAGAACATCTTTACATCTGGTTATTTTCTTGTGCCATCGACAGTGGACATAAAGTTTGGATCCTTTGATAAACAATGTAGTACATTTTAAGAAGCGTTGGGCTGCAATCTTTCTTCCTAGTGTGGTTAAAATATGGGATATAAACGTTATCATTTTTCCTGCGAGTTTCTCTCTAAATCACGACATTCTACTAAACCATATCTTCACATATTTTTGCGTTCCTTGCACTTAAGTTTGTCGTCGTCATATTTCGCAAAGTGCACGCAGTTCAGTCAAAGGCGGAGCGTCGCTCGCAGACAGGGGACAGAGAGGAGGGACAGGAGAAAATACCGAGCTGTGCACCCCCTTGCTTCCTTCCCTTCTTTCTTTTACTTCACCTCTGAACCCAACTCAAACTTTAGTAAAAATTCTGAGAAATTGGTGTCAGCGGAATTGAATTGGTTGTCGGAAAGTTTGGTCTTTAGCAAGTTTTGGTGGATGGTTGTGAAGGGGGAGGGAGCGGTTAGGCTGGGCCTGGGACGGCAACTTTCTTCTTTCACAAAACAAGGACCAGGCCAGTTTTCCACCGCTAATCGTGTGTACAGTGCTGCCTGCACTTCTGTCTCCTACATCTTCCGCTGAGACATTTATTAAGTCTTTAATAAAAACTGAACATCACGCCCTGAAAACGGATTCTCTGTGGTTCACAAGAAGCTTTTTTTCTCTGTTTTGCTTGTTCCACGGTGTTTTGTTCTATGACACAGTGTGCAAGTTGGATAATTCTTATTACTATGCAGGCTCCCATTGTACTTATAGGCTTTCAATACAGTAAATAAGATTATGTATAACAAATTAGTGATGGCTATTCTTTATCCATTATTATTATTATTATTATTATTAATCTATTGAATGAAAAACAAATATGTGATGCTCCGTGGTCTAGGAGTAACATACCCGGCAAAGGGCGATGGATTTTTTTTTTTGCGTGAACATTCTTAGCATGGCTATCTTCAGAGGGAAATAAAGCTGCTGGTACCGTGTCGTTGATTTACGGCATGCAAAAGAACCTCAAACCTGATAAAGAGGCCTCTGAATAAAATTAAGCAGGTTTCACGCCCAATATGGAATGGGATGCTTGTTATTTATTGAACGTCCATAAATAACATACTATTTAATTTTTGGCAAATGAGCATGACACAGAAAGAATGTTGTCGTTGACCGAAATACAACCACCGCTGCAGCCGTCCTCTAATGAAGCCAAGTTTATCATTTTACAATTGTCGTGTACTTATAAAGCTACCATTAACATTATGGAGTAAAACAACTATTATTAGAGAGTTTATGCATCGCTTGCTACAGCTGGTTTTGTATCACTCAGTCAACCGAAGATATGTTAAGAAGCTGTTGGTAAGCACGGTCAATAATGTGAACGTGCCAGAGGTATAAACAAACAATCCATGAAAGAGTGGCGAAAAGCAAATAGTGCTGGGTTAATGCTCTAATGCAGAGAAATCCCACAGTGACAGTGAATGATGCAGTGCAACAACGGTCTTGTTTGTAGGTGTTTCTCAGTGATCTGTTATAAATCATCTAAAAGGAATTTAAATAAATGGGCGTGGTAAAATAAGCCCAGAAATGTGTTGGTCAAAGTGAAGGATTTCTTTAAGTATGTTATCCGTTCCAAAGTTCATATTTTCTTCGTTGGAAACTAATCTTCACCAATTCCGTTCCATGGCACATTTCATGCAGATGTCAGATGTTCCAAAGGAGATCCTCGACTTTATTAAGTCACCTTTTGAGTAACTGATCTTGTCGGGAAGAAAATATTTCCTGTTGTGAGGTGAAAATGTAATGATATATATAACTTAGTTCATTTCTCAACTTTGATTTCATTCACACAAGTATATACTTATCTTATATACTTACTCTATATACTTGTGTGAATGAAATCAAAGTTGAGAAATGAACTAAGTTCAAGGTGACTTAATATAAAGAATAAGTTATCAAACCTAACATTGCTGTGTTAATTTATTAAAAGAAGCTTACATTCACATTCAATATTAAAATGTTCTTGTGTCAGAGATGTTGTTGTTTTTTGATATGATTTTAATATATTTGACGCAAATTATATGCTTTCCTAACATATCTACTGTTTGGTTTATTTGGAAACCCAGAGTGTCCGTGGAATTTCACCCTATTCAAGAAGTCTATAAGCTGAACAATTTAGGAACCACTGACTTAGAACCTATGAAAAAATCAGTACAAAGGCTGCAAAAAAGAAAGATTGTTAAGTATTAGACTGTAAAAGCCGATGCTTGTGAAAGTTACCACTACAAAGCTCAGTGACAACGCTATCACAATGGCAGCATGGATTCAAATCTTCCGCAATAGTTTATCATTCTTCGCTCTCTTATCTTAATTGTTTTTTACTTGGGATTGGATATTTCGATTAAAATGCATAACAGATTGAAATAGGGCTATAACGGCTAAATATTTAGATTTTTAAGTTCTTAAAACTAACAAGCATTGTGCTCTACTGTGTGCAAACTATAAACACAAATGAGTGTAGGATATTCTAAGGCATCGAATATATTATATTAGCCTCTATTCAGCAATGTTTTAGCTGGGGGATATGGCGCATATTAAAGCATTCAACAATGAAATGTCATAAATACGATTACATTAATTTAGTTCAATATTATTGTAGTGTTTTAAGAACAAAACGAAAAATCTATGCAACTGATGTAAAATGTACTCTCGTCATCATCCACATGCTCCACCATACCGGTTATTTTACGCGGACCCTCCCCGTCCTTTTATCACAGTCACATTTGTCTGCAGTCCCTGGGATTTGAACTCGCGACGTTCGGCTTTGAATGGATGGTCATTGGGATAAGGGTTTAGCTAGTGGAAGGAGGTAGTGTTTCTTCAGTCTGAAACGCGTGGGACAAGTTCAGCATACTGTGTACTGCTCCCACCAACTACATTAGCTTGAACTGGAGACAAGTAACTCCGGCTACTAAAACTTTGCTGAACAGTCGGTACGTTGATAGTAAACTTACATAACGATGCGTATTTGTGTCAAGATATTAGCATCAGGTGATTAAATTTATAAATAAACATATCTTATCAAGAAATTGGGCTTCTGCCATCGCTCATCAACTGAAAGTTACCACTGGACTATGAAGCACTTTGTTATCGTTTATCACGAGACCCGAATAATGCGGCTCCGCGAAAACGAAAGGGCTCGATTTATCTTGTTGGTTAGGCGCATGCTGGGATGGTTTCTCTTCTTTCACAAACCTCGTTTTCTTTATTTCGCGACATTAGGTCTCCCCTTTCAAGTTTCGTGTGGGTTTAAGGGCTGTGCAATGTCTGTCAGTGTCGGACTTATGGCGTAGATGCTTTTTCCTTGGAATATTATTCTCGGTCCTGCCACATGACAGTTTCCTCTGATACGCTAGTGGCAACCGATAGCATCTATGTTACAATGGTTGGAACTAGCGTTTTTAATTTATGAATAGCTCTATTGTGAAGCGGAAGCTTGAGGTGAACAATCAATACAAAAATGTAAATAAATAAACCAATACATAAATAAAATAAAAATAGAATCGCAGAAAACGTATTGCGAGCACTGAAAATAAATGTATTCAAAATGTGACGAAACGTATTTTGAACTCAATTATTAGTCTATGCAGGTTTTCTTTGGTACTTGCAGCGGGTAAATCCTTTTTATGTTAATGTCTTACTGTTTCCGGGTGTCATTAGCAACATTCACAATGACAGCTTTTCTGCTGCTTAGATAATTTGGTGAATCCTTTTCAGGACATTAGCCGCCCTCTGTAGTATGGTGGTTACCATGCGGGCCTCTAAAGCAAAAAATTGCATGTACAAACCTGGCGGGCTTCCTTCGGGAGGGAAATAAGGCCAGTGATCTCTGTAATATTTATTTCCATGTAAAGGGGCCCCAAGCGTTGTAAGAAGTAGGTTTTTAGGCCGCGCCGAGACCACTCGCCTCTTACCAGGGTGGTCCGTATTCAATCCCAGGCGACCGCATGTGGGATTTGTGGTGGGCAAAGCGACGCAGGGGCGGGTTTGCTCCGAGTTCTCCGGTTTTCCCAGCCATCGCTGTATCTCCAATTCCCTGCATCATCAGTGTCATCGCCTTCGGTGCCACATGTATTAAAACTATGAAAAAGAAAAGACAGTTTCTGGACAAAATTCCGCCATTTCACGTCCGCAAGTCATGATGTCGTCCTTCAGTGCCATCTGTGGAGGACGAGCCGATCCCTCGTCGTAACGATGCCCTATGTTCCATTTAGGGGCTACAAGAGAAGTTATTTCAGAACATTAAGGTAAAAATTAAAGTGTAGGCAATGCAGCGAGACACCTCACACTCTGCGACTTTTTCTAAACTAAATTGGCTAACACCCAGGAGTAAGCTAAGTGAGGAAACCACAGGAGGCTACAGGTCACACAGGCCACAGGGACACGCAGTAGACCCTAATATTTCCGAGTCCGATGACCCGTCACGCTGCTGTAGGGCGATCAAGCGATCCGTTGACCTGGCAGCCCTCTAGTATCCAAAAAGTATTCTTTCCATTAAATATACTTCTGCAACATCTGACCGACACCGACTACACCATATACCTAGAAACACACATGAAAGATGAGAAGGTGGAATAAGGGGAAATGGTAATAAATCGTGGCAGATAACAAAGCAATCTGGCATTCGCCTGCCTCTCTCACCTAGACGGCCCGGGTTCGATCCCAAGCGACCGCATGTGAGATTTGTGGTGGACAAAGCGGCGCTGGGGCGGGTTTTCTCCGGGTTCTCGGGTTTCCCCCGCCATCGCATTCCACTGCTGATCCATCTTCATTCATGTATCATCAGTGTCACCGCCTGCGGTGCCATAAGTAGTTAAAGCGGGCGTTAAACACTACAAAAAAAAATTCGCCTGCCTATCCAGGGGAAGGAGATCGAAAGCGGGGCCTCCCGAATGCGAGTGGCACACGTTCCCGCGATGCTACTTTATCGGAAGGACGCTAAGGTACTGCTGCTTCACACCATTGAACATTAAACATTATAAGTTGGGTAATCATTGCAACGTAAATTTCAAGACAGATCTTCTTTCACAGTTTACCCTCCCAACATAGAAGTCTTACAGGCCAACATCTAGAGTCAGATGCTTGTTGAGAAACATAAGGGTTCTGAATTAGAGAGAATGCCAAGATGAGTGATGAGCGTTAGGAAGAAGATGATTATGAAATGACTGTGAAATGGATGAAAGGAAAGGTGGTTATGGAGCAGGTGATGGAATAAAAGGCGGGAAATACTGGAATTCCCGGAGAAAACTGGCCCTGTGGCCGCTTTATGCACCACATATCCCACATGCAATCATCATGGAAAATATTGATATTAAGATCTGATATAATAAATTCCGCAACACGCTTAATCATTTGAAATAAGTAGAGCACGGTCCGGGGTCACGAAATTACAGGATTAAGGTTCGGTGCATGTAGAGCATATCTATGACGTGGTAAGAGTAGGCGTGGTCTCTACAGCCCGTTTCGAAACGTGTTGAACTATCTAGCATTGCTTACTGCCTAGTCTCGTTCAGTTCTTACTAGTAGATAGACTAATGAACACTGAAAGAGAGTGCAGAGTGAAACATCACGAAAATACGAAAGAGTAGGCGTTCGAAACAGAACAAGCTTGTGGATTATTTAAACATATTTTGAGTGATAGGAGGAGAGCGTTTTCTTTCGACACAGTTAAAATGTACCTTGCAATTCACTTCAATGAATTCTGAGTGAATTTAATTGATTTAGTTCATTGTCTTTTCAAAGCTCTGAATTTTTTGTGTCAATCTTTATATTTTTATTTGGAAACGCACAAGGGGTTTTTATTTACTAAACATATTATGAAGTAAATGTTTTATTGTGTTATTTTATGAAGTAAAACGATTCACATAATCTCAGTACATTTAAAGAGATACTTTTAGAACAGATTATACGACAACGTGTGCATGTTTACGCTACAAACCCCTTTCCACTGCCCTCACGTTATACCGGTGACAGCTCTGTGTGTTCGAAACTGTGTGCGCTTCAGAGCCCAAAACCGAGCTCTAGTAAGAAATAGGCCAACAGAGTTCAATAGCCTTCACACTCGTAAAACATGAATACAAAAACATCAACTTTGAAAAACTGAAGGGTAGTAGCTTTTCAATTTTTAGTTTGAGTACCATTATTCCCAAATTTTCCTTTCAGTAGTGCTCAAACATGTTGTATATCCTTTTAGCTGCCTAAGACAAAATATTCAGGGCACGTTAGAGTAGATATTTGTAATAAAAATACTATGCAGAAAAATTGGGACTGCGATTACTATCTTTTTGGGTTTACTCCTCACGATTGATGAAAAAGAAGAGGAAGAACAGAAAAAGAAGAATTAAGACGTACGCAATACTATATTGGTTTTACTTTGAGCAAACCTTACCATATTGTAAGTGCATCTCCTTAAACCGCGATGTGCAGTCAATACAACAAAAATTTGGTTTTATTCGTTTTTCATGCTTTCAGTTTGCCGTGACCTTTTAATTGTATTTTATCGTCAATGGCATATACGCATGTGTAGGAATGTTTGTTAATAATGTTTTGAACTAATAAAGAGTCGGAAGACAAAAGGCGGGGTGTTTGAAGTAGACTTCAAACTCTTGTTGTCTTTTTCTAACCTCGGAAACTGCAATGGATGCGCCACAAGTATATTCGATGCAGCAGTCAGCTATAGTCAAGAAAAAAAAAATGATGAACGCAACTAGCACATTGTCGTAACCAGTAACATAGCCTAGCGTGAATGAATGAAACAGTGAACAAATAGGTAAACTGAATAGACAGTTTCTCCCAAAACATATACAACTAGCTGCATGCCTATTGACAAATATTCTGGGTGCACAAGTCTATTTGCATTGTTTCATTTTTTTGCACGAGAGAGCTTCGAAACAAATAACGATCAGTCGTGCATCTACCTAGCATATAAAGCAGATCTGCAATTTAAGTACGACCTTGTGTTCAGGTGCGCTTCATAGTTTTAATTTTAGGGTATTTACTGACTCTTCATTGTTCTTCACCACAGTTGTAACAGCAAAGCATTTTCTTAGGACCACAACTCCTAAGCAATCTATACTGTATGCAGGAATGAGAGGACACAGTTTAAGGGTCTCCTGAAATCTGGAGCAGAGCACCGCAAGTAGGCCTAATTTTTTTTTATTTATTTATTTATATTTTTGCAACTTGCGTGAACCCTGGGAGAGACATGAGAGGGACACCTGGACGATCAGTAAATCCGGACGATGGTGTGCACCAGCAAGGACGGAGACCCTCACAATTCCAAATGGAACCAGTTAACCACGCGTTAGCCCCTTAGTCCGGGATTCTCAGGTACTCGAGCCACCCCAAGGAAGGAGACCCTCAAAAGACATGCCAAACGCCAAGGAGAAAAACTTCCAAAGAGCACAAACGTCGTTGTCATAACACACCGAACGTCGGCGCCTGGTCCTTCAACCCTGAAACAACTGAAAGGAAATAGACAGAACATTTGTGGAAGAAGAACCATCCCAGCACTCACCTATCGACCCGGGGAAACCACGTAAAAGACCATAGTTAGAGTTAACGATCCGACTGGAATCGAAGTTACAATCTTCCAAAGGCGCGTCTAACACGTTACTGCGTAGCCTCTCGCTCGGTGTGATCTTTAAGTAGCAATTTCTTGGGATTTTTCTGCTTTGTTTTTTGTCTCTCTGAGGACCTAGGACAGGCCGTTTTGAATTTATGCTATTTTTTGTTCGAAGGTGATATCTCATAGTGGATGTTTCACTAGAACAGAACGTATTCTGAAGTAATATTGCATCTATTAGTCAGAACATGCCATTTTTATTTGGATGTATAAGTACTTTAAAGCCACAGATTCGATAAAATTCTACCACTAACAGCACCGACACTCAGAAGAAAGTCAACATTATGTAGTGGGGGACATATGCACTTCATTGTTGCACGGAGATGAACGACTTATAGACATGTGTATCCTGGCCAGTAAAAGATGGCGCTAGTATAATCACATAATTTCGCCACTTAGTTTATCATAAAGAGAGGTGACACATAATGAAGTGTGTATCTGAGAGGAACAGATGTGTACAAGAGAAATAAACTATTTTATTTTCAACACATAATAGTTATATGTATAAGTTATATATACTGTGGTGAGCGTAAGCGATTACGGAGGGATTTTACTGGCCTAGATCGAGAGAGAAAGAGCGAGATAATAAGCTGCCATTTGCTTTCATTCCCGCTTAATCTTGAGCCTTGATTCCTTTTTCAGCGTGCTCAGTGTTAGAATACTACTGTTAACGCGCCAAAACTTGCACTCAGGAACCATCAATAACTAGCTGATGCTCATATGTGACTCAACTCAGTACTACTACGCAACCTAAACTTACGTAACTCCGTTCCAGCTCCCGTATCTAGTTATACATAAATGTGACAGGAGTCTAAAAACCAAAATCTGTGAACAATATTTTTCCAGACACTATCTGCCCTGTCTTCGACATTAATCAATGTAGTAAAATTATATTATAGGATCATTTTGCAGCTACGCATTATAGTCATTAATATTTTTTATTTATTTATTTTTTGTTGCTAATAATCAGGTGTTCTGTTGTAAAAATGGTTGGGCATTAACATATAAAATGAATTATTACATACATGGGTGTTTGTGCATGTGTATATGTGTATGTGAGTGTGGGCGCACTAGAGTTTTGTGTCAGATTGCGAATATTCTTTTATAACTTGAAGGAAAGGTTCCCTTTGATGAACACAGACTAAAGGAAATTTGCAAAAATCCTATTTTGGTTCCAGATTATGTAATATTCATGTCATTCACTTTCACTCTCGTTCCGCTGAATATTCATATCAGAGTTTTTTTTATTTATTGCGAGTATGGCAGCTGCTATTATTATTTCAGTCCAAGAATAAAATGGGCTGTTTAAATTAAGATCTCAGCGTGTCCGTAATGCTGATAAAATGTCATTTTCCTCCGTTTTCATTCATTATTTATTCCAGAGAATGTTTGCCAACCACCAAAAATTATGGGCTACTTTGCGATTTTTGAAAATTATGTGTACCTTCAACTTCTTAAATATCATTTCTACTCTAAAATACTAAACTACACGTTTATAACGCCGTCTAAGACAGCTATCTTTTTAGATTATTTGTAAATGGAAATGGAAATTCGTGTTATTTATGGACGCTCTTTTAATTGCTCTGGTTCTCAGCGTTCCATTCTAAATTAGGCGTGAAAGACCGATTAATTTTGCTCAGAGACCTCTCTATCAGGTTTGAGGTTCTTTTACGTGCCGAAAATCTACGTCACGGGACCAACGTCTTTACTTCCCTTCCGAAGGAATCCATGCTAAGGATTTTTACACCCGAAAAAATCCATCGTCCTCCGCCGGGTTTGAACCCGCGACCTCGGGTATATGAAGTTAGCATGGTAACCATTACACCACGGAAGGCGAAAGATTATTTGAAAAGCATTGAGCGTATCTCGAAATAGGTTGGTCTCAATTTTTCCTGTATTGACATGTGTAAAGGTTGCATTAAATAAAACAATTCGAAAACAGGTGTCTATTTTCATACACACAAATCAAACGGAGGTTTTACAGTTTATAAGGAAATAAGATTCTCAGTCTTTGTAAGATCATTAGTGTTAATTTTAATATTTACAGATCACTGTGTAGCATGTTATATAACTGTAAATTTTCACAGAAAGAGTCGAGGCCCTAATATTTCTTTTCTAAGCGCTTCGTTCCCTGGTGTTTCTTTGGCTCAGCGCTTAGTTTGATTTTCATCGAATTCCTCAGAATATATGAAATGCCCAACAGTCAAAACTGTTATGTAAATTGTTTTATGAATAGAACGGATTTTGAGTTATGGACATTAAAATAAAAATAACCTTTAAAAACATGTACATTTACAATCCAGTCGTTAGAAAATTATTTTCCCTTGAATCATAACTAACTCAAAACAAACACCATTTTGCGCTATCTTTATTAAAAGTATGAGAATTCTAAAATAGAGGTTATACTAAAAACTTCTTCGGGCGGAACATTCATCATAGGGCAAATAATGCGAATAACCCTAAACCTAAAAATGATGAGTGCATATAAAATAAAAAATCTAATCTTAACTTATGATTAATTTAAAATAACTGATTTACCATGTGCGCTCTCACTTAGACTACATTCTTTATATAAAACAGATATAGCGCCTTAGATTTGAAAAATGACGCTTTGGCTCTAGAAGCCTTTATTCATTTCCGATAAAATCATTTACACTCCATAAGCCAAGTTTTGTATCTGACAGCTTGAAAACACATCAGTCATTACTATTCAATAAACAAATGATCACGAACTATAACATCTCAAAATACGTTATTGAAAATGTGTAACTAAAATAGGGACTATTTTTAAAACTACGAGTTTTTCAACATGTGAAAATCAAGCTAAGTGCCATCAATGATAGCTGAACACTTTTCAGTGGAACCCATTATTTCAGCTAGAAGAATCTTGTTACATTCAATTGATTTTCTCCACTAACTATTGTTTATTTTTGTACAGCTTCTACAAACTACTCTTGTGAGAGTTTATTTTTCTATTTACTTATGGAAACGTAGACAAACCTTTGCGGGAACAACACTATTACTCTTTCGTTATGGGCATCATTTGTGTAGAGGAAACCGAATCGATACTAAAATGTTTGGAAGAAAGTCAGAGATATACGATGACCTTTGATTTCCGAACTCTTAACATATAACCGAATAGTGAGAGCATATTACATTAATAATAATATTAGTAATACTATTAACAACATTAATAATATAATAAAATTAATAATACTATTATTAATGTTAATGCTTATAATAATAATAATAATAATAAAAGGCGACCAAGGCCAGTGTGATCCTGCATAGGAGAGCGCCACTTGTTCGCATAGTGGTCGCCCCTCCACGCTGTACAGTCCAATTAGGAAGATGCAAACGATTAGAAAACGCTGCATACATACAATACTTGTATGCCACTTTCCCCATTTTTGGTGTGTGCGAGCGCGCGTCTTCTGTGTGTATCCCAAGTTTTTATGTATAATATAACATGTAAAATGCAATAATAAATTTGAGAAGGACTCTCTCTTCTCCCCCTCCCTCTCTCACCCCTCTCTCTCCCTCTCTCGCGAGTAGTCAAATGTGTTGCACATCCCATAACTCATTGTGAATCTAGGTTGCATTATGTATACATACCACTGTTTTATTTTCACCGCGTTCATTTTTTTTTCTAAAACAATTATGCTCTTTCAGCCACAACGTCAGAACATTAGCTGGGTAAACTCCTTTTATTTCATTTTTTTATTTTTTACATAATTTAAATCGAAAGCTAATATGTTACAGTATTTTCTACTTCTGCAAAATAAACCTTTTTTGTAGAATTTTAATAATTTTCGCAGTGTAGGGATTTATTTTTACTTTTTCTACCACATACATAGTAGAGATAATAAAAATATTTTGAGAAAAATGTACGCATGTGTGAACAGCATAACTCAAATTCGGAGAGTCCGTTAAATACCAGCTTAATATTTACGTTCAGTATCTTCCGAGAATTCAAGAAAATCTTTCCACCCCAAGCAATACTTTACGTGAAAGGTCATATGAATGTAACATTAGATTTTTAGCGTCATAATACTCCTAAAATGTTCTTCTATAATGTTTTTCAAATGGGAAGAGTTCTACGCCGCAGGTAATGAGAGGCGTTATTATGCTCTGCGTTGCCAGGTCGCTACCCCCACTCTTTCATATTTCCCTCTCACTCGCACACTGAGCATGCGAATCTGGTTGGCTAAATAATGTTTATTCGTGTGTATAATGAAAACTATTTGAGCTAAAAATTTGTGGTTTTACACGGTTCTGCTATGAACATTAGTCCCTATCTTCTTCGTAAATTATTTTCTTGCAAATTTTTAATATCTTGTCTTAGCGCAAGTAGTATTTATGACAGACGGAATCACTTAGTGCGTTACTCTCCAGTTAAGCCCGAATGCAATATGTCAACACAGCAGCATTCCGATTGGCTGCCGGCTGGTGGCGTTCGAGGAGATACCTCATCCCATTTGAAAGTCACTGTAATAATCAGAGCTAGGAAGTTCCTGCCAATTTCCTTATGCAGAGTAAGAGCGGCTAGGTTTGGCAATACCATGCGGCGCTACTTGTGCGAGAAAAGGTCAACGTAGAGTGCAACCCATTACTGCAAAACAGATATCACTGCATAACACATAACTACGTCGGTAGAAATGTGTTCGAATAATATTCTGTTCTGCTCAAATGTGAGCAAAATTAATTTATTTTACAATCATAGCAATTTTTTGGCAGTGTACTTATTCATGTACTTTTTAGAAACCGATGGCAATTCTATTACAGAAACTGTCATACGTCTAGTAACAGAACAGCTTCACAGAAGTATATTATTGATTGCAAATTTGTTCAGAAAGTTACCCGCAACTATCACACTGTTACAGTTCAGAGGTATGGAGCCGAGCTGAATCTGTGCAGCATCTGGAAGAATAGTCAAGACGGATCTACCTATTCACGAGCATCCTACCTGAAATAAAGATGAAAATGCAAAGTGCAATTGATAAGAATGCAGGGTTCAGTGTGATGTATTGCATACAAGCTGCACTTTTAGATCCCGACCAATGCTATTTTCTAGGTGATACTGAAACGGAACTGATAAAACATTCTAAATATGCCCCGATCACATTATTCAAAGCGGAATCAACTTTTTCGCATCATAAATTTTGTTAGTGGGAACATAGAATAAGGTTTTCATTTGAAAGGCTTCAGAAGTACACATAGTTTTCAATACCGCAGCTGCAGATGAGTAAATATTTATTTTAATTCTAGCTTTCGTTTCATCTAATAAGAATATGAAGATTTTAAAGAAATTAATGTTATTATTTGGATATTATTTAACATTCGATCAGTGAATATTTCAATCTATGTTATGATTGCATAATGTACATGTTTACATAATGTACTTCTATAGAAATCAGTTAGAGTCACCCTTTTATATATGTAAAAATTTATATGTTGTACATAATTATGTAAATAGTCGTGCTTATATGAACGTCCCTTAAGTCATTTGTTCTCTAGAAAAGTAATGCTTACTTGACAACAGGTTTGTTCACCTCCCCCCCCTGAGCTCTTATCAATGACTTGTTTTGATGCGGCGAGATGGTCGGTCGCAAAATATGTAAGACACGGCGAACGGTTCGAACTTCCTAGCTCTGGTAATAACGCACTTGTACATTGTATGCAATTTTACGAGGAATTTAGTTCTTCTCACTGCACTTTCTTCAAGCTGATGTCCCTTCCTAATTTTAAATTTAAAATATCGTTCGCTGTCTTATTAAGGCCAGTAGAAGCAACAGTCGCGTTCAGTGATATTCGTAATAGATATTTTCCGTACGTCTTTCTTCCTATGTAACAGAACATAATAACATTATAAATAACACCTCCAGCTTACTAGTGAATAACTCCACTTTCATCATCATAATAAAACCCTGCATTATATAAGAACAGTTTACTTGTCCATTAACTTGCAATTTATTGTTGTACTTTATTATTTTATTATATTCCATATAACCAAGAATTGTCATCTGAACCAAGTACTCAATTTATGTATGTCTGCCGTAATAAGCTGTAGTCAAGCGACAAAATAAAGATTAAAGAGAAAACAAACAAACAAAAAAACTCATTTTTCTCTACGTTCCATCACCAACAATGTGAATACAAGGCGACGCGCTGATGACTATATCAGACTGTACAGTCCTATTTGTCGTTTGTATTGCGTCATCGCTGTAGTTCACCGAATTTCCGCTTTCAGTGCCGGACTTTATTCGCCATGTCCGGCTTATAAAATACTACTACTAATAATAATATAAATAATAATACTAATAATTCCACACAAAGGGTAGGATGAAGTAGTGAGGTGATCTTATTTAAAACTCTTCGTGCCACATATTTGGAGGATATATAACCTATATACCAAGTTTGGTAATTATTGAACATTTCGCTATGGACTCATGCTGTTCAAATACAAAGATGCGTTCGCACACCTTTCACCAAAAATTGTTTTTTATGGATTGAAGTAGCCTCACATGTATTTCCGGTAAATATAAATTTTAGGTGGAATGCGTTACATTCTTTATCCCATAAAATGTGGCCCATAATGAAACGGAGCTGTTTAATTTGGTATTCATTAAATCTAGTACAATCTCTGTTTTATGAGCACAATTTCAGCCACTGGATTAGCAGGGTACATATCTCCCCCAAATTATAGTCAATGTGTATCATTAGAAACCTTATATTTTAATGCTACACAACCGTTTTCTTACTGTGTTATAATAGGTTTAGCCTTTCCTAGTTAACCAATCCTAGTGAAACCCTTCCATAGTTGTGGTATACGAGCCACCCGTCATTTCACATACATAATAAACCTTTCTATTGTTTGGTAGCTAAACCCTGTCACAGAGGTGGTATACGAGCCACCCGTCATTTCACATACACTATAAACATTTCTATTGGTTGGTAGCTAAACCCAGTCACAGAGGTGGTATACGAGCCACCCGTCATTTCACATAGACTATAAACATTTCTATTGGTTAGTAGCTCAACCCTGTCACAAAGGTGGTATACAATCCCCACTCATTTCACATAAACTATAAACATTTCTATTGGTTAGTAGCTAAACCTGCCACAGAGGTGGTATACGAGCCACCCGTCATTTCACATAGACTATAAACATTTCTATTGGTTAGTAGCTAAACACTGTCAGAGAGGTGGTATACGTGCCACCCGTCATTTCACATAGACTATAAACATTTCTATTGGTTAGTAGCTAAACCCTGTCACAAAGGTAGTATACGAGCCACCCGTCATTTCATATAGATTATAAACATATCTATTGGTTAGTAGCTAAACCCTGTCACAGAGGTGGAATACGAGCTACCCGTCATTTCACATAGACTATAAACATTTAAATTGGTTAGTAACTAAACCCTGTCACAGAGGTAGTATATGAGCCACCCGTCATTTGACATAGACTCTAAACATTTCTACTGTTTAGTAGCTAAACCCAGTCACAGAGGTCGTATACGAGCCACCTGTCATTTCACATAGACTATAAATATTTCTATTGGTTAGCAGCTAAACCCTGTCACAGAGGTGGTATACAATCTCCCTTCATTTCACATAAACTATAAACATTTCTATTCTTTGGTAGCTAAACCCTTTCACAGAGGTAGTATACGACCCACCCGTCATTTCACATAGACTATAAACATTTCTATTGGTTAGTAGCTAAACCCTGTTACAGAGATAGTGTACAATCCATCCTCATTTCAGATAGATTATAAACATTTCTATTGGTTAGTAGCTAAACCCTGTCACAGAGGTGGTATACAATCCCCCATCATTTGACATAGACTATAAAGATTTATATTATTTAGTAGCTAAACCCTGTCACAGAGGTGGTATATAATCCCTGCTCATTTCACACGTCCTATAAACATTTCTATTAGTTAGTAGATAAACACTGTCACAGAGATGGTATACGAGCTTCCCGTCATTTCACATAGACTATAAGCATTTCAATTGGTTAGTAGCTAAACCCTGCCACAGAGGTGGTATACGAGCTACCCGTCATTTCACACAGACTATAAACATTTATATTGGTTAGTGGCAAAACCCTGTCACTAAGGTGGTATACAATCATCCCTCATTTCACATAAACTATAAACATTTCTATTGGTTAGTAGCTAAACCCTGTCACAGAGGTGGCATTCGAGCCACTCCTCATTTCACATAGACTATAAACATTTCTATTGGTTAGTAGCTAAACACTGTCACAGAGGTGGTATATGAACCACCCGTCATTTCACATAGACTATAAATATTTCTATTGGTTAGTTGTTAAACCCTGTCACAGAGGTTGTATACCAGCCACACGTCATTCTAATAGACTATAAACATTTCTATTGGTTAGTAGCTAAACCCTGTCACAGAGTTGGTATACGAGCCACCCGTCATTTCACATAGACTATAAACATTTCTATTGGTTAGTAGCTAAACACCGTCACAGAGGTGGTATACAATCCCCACTCATTTCACATGTACAATAAACATTTCTATTGGTTAGTAGCTAAACGCTGTCACAGAGGTGGTACATGAGCCACCCTTCTTTTCACATGCACTATAAAAATTTCTATTGTTACAGCTAAAACCTATCACAAAGGTGGTATTCTAGCCACCCGTCATTTCACATAGACTATAAATATTTCTATTGGTTAGTAGCTAAACCCTGTCACAGAGGTGGTATACAATCCCCCCTCTCATTAGACATAGACTATAAATATTTCTATTGTTTAGTAGCTAAACCCTGTCACAGAGGTCGTAGGCATTCCCCCCTTATTTCACAAAAACTATACACATTTCTATTCGTTAGTAGTTAAACCCTGTCACCGAGGTGGTATACTGGCCACCCGTCATTTCTCATGGACTATAAAAATTTCTATTGGTAGGTAGCTAAACCCTGTCTGAGAAGTGGTATACGAGCCACCCGTCATTTCACATAGACTATAACCATTTCTATTGCTTAGTAGCTAAACCCTGTAACAGAGGGTCTATACAATCCCCCCTCATTTGACATAGACTATCGACATTTCTATTGGTTTATAGCTAAACCCTGTCACAGAGATGGTATACAATCCCCCCTCATTTCACATGTACTATAAACATTTCTAATGGTTAGTAGCTAAACCCTATCACAGAGGTGATATAAGAGCCACCCGTCATTTTACATAGACTATAAACATTTCTATTGGTTAGCAGCTAAACCCTGTCACAGAGGTGGTATACGAGCCACCCGTCATTTCTCATAGACTATAAACATTTCTGTTGGTTAGTAGCTAAATCCTGTCACAGACGATGAATTTAATCCCCCCTTATTTCACATAGAATATAAATATTTATATTGGTTAGTAGCTAAAACCTGTCACAGAGGTGGTATACAATCCCCCCTTCATTTTTTATCTACTATAAAATCTTCTATTGGTTAGTAGCAAAACCCTGTCACAGAGGTGGTATACAATCCCCCCTCATTTCACATAGACTATAAACATTTCTATTGGTTAGTAACTAAACCCAGTCACAGAGGAGGTATACGAACGTCCCGTCATTTCACATAGACTATAAACATTTCTATTGGTTAGAAGCTAAACGCTGTCACAGAGGTGGTATAAGAGCTACCCGTCATTTCATATAAATTATAAATATTTCTATCGGTTTGTAGCTAAACCCTGTCACAGAGGTGGTATACGAGCTACCTGTCATTTCACATAGACTATGAACATTTCCATTGGTTAGTAGCTAAAGCATGTCACAGAGGTGCTATACAATCCCTACTCTTTTCACATGTACTATAATCATGTTTATTGGTAAGTAGCTAAACCCTGTCACAGAGGTGGTACACGAGCCAACCGTCTTTTCACGTACACTATAAACATTTCTATTGGTTAGCAGCTAAACTCTGTCATAGAGGTGGTATACGAGCCACCCGTCATTTCACATGGACTATAAACATTTCTATTGGTTAGTAGCTAAACCCAGTCACAGAGGTGGTATACAATCCCCAACACATTTCACATACACTATAAACATTTCTATTGGATAGCACCTAACCCCTGTCACAGAGGTTATATAAAATCCCCCCTCATTTCACATGTACTACAAACATTTATATTGGTTAGCAGCTAAACCCTGTTACAGAAGTGGTATACAATTCCCCGTCATTTCACATGTACCACAAACATTTATATTGGTTAGTAGCTAAACCCTGTCACAGAGCTTGTATACGAACCATCCGTATTTCTCATAGACTATAAAAATTTCTATTGGTACGTAGCTAAACCCTGTCAGAGAGGTGTATACGATCCACCCGTCATTTCACATAGACTATAATAATTTCTATTGGTTGATACCTAAACCCTGTCACTAAGTTGGTATACGAGCCTTTCGTCATTTCACATAGACTATAAACATTTCTATTGGTTAATACCTAAACCCTGTCACAGAGGTGGTTTACGAGCCACCCTTCATTTCACATAGACTATAGACATTTTTATTGGTTAGTAGCTAAACCCTGTCAAAGAGGTGGTATACAAGCTACCCGTAACTTCACTTAGACTTTAAACATATCTATTGGTTAGTAGCTAAACCCTGTCACAGAGGTGGTGTACGAGCCATCCGTTATTTCACATAGACTATAAATGTTTCTATTGGTTAGTAGCTAAACCCTGTCACAGAGGTGGTATAGAATCTCCCCTCATTTCATTTGTACTATAATCATTTATAGTAGTTAGTAGCTAAACCCTGTCACAGAGGTGGTATAAAATCCCCACTCATTTCACATGGTCTATAAATATTTCTATTGGTTAGTGGCTAAACCCTGTCACAGAGGTGGTATAATATTCCCCCCCCCTAATTTCACATAGACTATAAACATATCTATTGGTTAGTAGAAAAACCCTGTCACAGAGGTGGTATACGAGCCACCCGTCATTACACACAGACTATAAACATTTATATTGGTTAGTAGCTAAACCCTGTCACAGAGGTGGTATACGAGCCACCCGTCATTTCACATAGACTATAAACATTTCTATTGGTTAGTAGCTAAACCCTGTTACAGAGATGGTTTACAATCCCCCCTTATGTAACATAGACTATAAACTTTTCTATTGGTTAGTAGCTACACACTGTCACAGAGGTGGTATATTAGCCACCCGTCATTTCACATAGAATATAAACATTTATATTGGTTATTAGCTAAACCCCATCTAAGAGGTGGTATACGAACCACCCCTGATTTCACATGTACTATAAACATTTCTATTGGTTAGTAGCTAAACACTGTCACAGAGATGGTATATGAGCCAACCGTCATTTAACATAGACTATAAACATTTCTATTGGTTAGCAGCTAAACCCTGTCACAAAGGTGTTATAAGAGCCACCCGTCATTTCACATAGACTATAAACATTTCTATTGGTTAGTAGCTAAACCCTGTTACAGAGATGGTTTACAATCCCAACTTATTTAACATAGACTATAAACTTTTCTATTGGTTAGTAGCTAAACACTGTCACAGAGGTGGTATACTAGCCACCCGTCATTTCACATAGACTATAAACATTTCTATTGGTAAGCAGCTAAACCCTGGCACAGAGGTGGTATACATTCCCACCTCATTTCACATAGACTATAGACATTTATATTGGTTAGTAGCTAAACTCTGTCACAGAGGTGGTATACGAGCCAACCGTCATTTCACATGGACTATAAACATTTCTTTTGGTCAGTAGCTAAACCCTGTCACAGAGGTAGTATACAATCGCCCCTCATTTCACATAGTCTATAAAATTTCTATTGGTTAGTAACTAAACCCTGTCACAGAGCTGGTATACAATCCCCCCTCATTTCACATAGACTACAAACATTTCTGTTGGTTAGTAGCTAAACACCATCACAGAGGTGGTATACGAGCCACCCGTAATTTCACATAGTCTATAAACATTTCTATTGGTTAGTAGCTAAACCCTGTCACAGAGCTGGTATACAATCCCCGCTCATTTCACATAGACTATAAACATTTGTATTGGTTAGTAGCTAAACCCTGTCACAGAGGTGGTATACACGCCACTCGTCATTTCACATAGGCTATAAACATTTATATTGGTTAGTAGCTAAACCCTGTAACAGAGGTGGTATACGAGCCACCCGTCATTTCACACAGACTTTAAACATTTCTATTGGTCAGTGGCTAAACCAGGTCACAGAGGTGGTATACAATCCCCCCTTATTTCACATGTACTATAAACATTTATATGGGATAGTAGCTATATCCTGTAACAGAGGTGGTATCCTATCCCCCCTCATTTCACATGTACTATAAATATTTATATTGGTTAACAGCTAAACCCTGTCACAGAGGTGTTATACGAGCCACCCGTCATTTCACATAGACTATAAACATTTCTATTGGTTAGTAGCCAAACCCTGTCACAGAGGTGGTATACTATCACCCTCGTTTCACATAAAGTATAAACATTTCTCTTGGTTGGTAGCTAAACCCTGTCACAGAGGTGGTATACGAGCCAGCCCTCATTTCACATAGACTACAAACATTTATATTGGTTAGTAGATAAATCCTGTCACAGAGGTGGTATACGAGCCACTCGAAATTTCACATACACTTTAAATATTTCTATTGGTTAGTATCTAAATCCTGTCACAGAGGTGGTATACAATCCCCCCTAATTTCGCATAGACTATAAACATTTCTATTGGTTAGTAGCTAAACCCTGTCACAGAGGTCGTATACATTCCCCCTCATTTTACATAGACTATATAGATTTCTATTGGTTAGTAGCTAAACCCTGTCACAGAGGTGGTATACGAGCCATTTGACATTTCACACCGATTATAAACATTTCTATTGGTTAGTAGCTAAATCCTGTCAAAGAGGTGGAATACGAGCCACCCGTCATTTCACATAGACTATAAACATTTCTATTGGTTAGATGCTAAACCCTGTCACAGAGGTGGTATTAAATCCCCCCTCATTTCACATGTACTATAAACATTTATATTGGTTAGTAGCTAAACCCGGTCACAGAGGTGATATACTAGCCACCCGTCATTTCAAATATACTATAAAAATTTATATTGGTTAGTAGCTAAACCCTGTCACAGAGGTGATAAAGGAGCTACCCGACATTTCACATAGACTATAAACATTTCTATTGTACAGTAGCTAAACCATGTCACAGAGGTGGTATACATTCCCCCCTCATTTCACATAAATTATAAGCATTTCTATTGGTTAGTGGCTAAACCGTGTCACAGAGGTGGTATACAGTCCCCCCCTCATTTCACATAGAGTATAAACATTTCTATTGGTTAGTAGTTAACCCTGTCACAGAGGTGGTATACTAGCCACCCGTCATTTCAAATAGACTATAAACATTTTTATTGCTTAGTAGCTAAACCCTGTCACAGAAGTGGTATACGAGCCACTCGTCATTTCACATAGACTATACATTTTTCTATTGGTTAGTAGCTAAGCCCTGTTACAGAGGTTGTACACAATCCCCCCTCATTACACATAGTCTATAAAAATTTCTATTGGTTAGTAGCTAAACCCTGTCACAGAGGTTGTATACGTTCCACCACATTTCACATAGACTATATACATTTCTATTGGTTAGTAGCTAAACATTGTCACAGAGGTGGTATACATTCCCGCCTCATTTCACATGTACTACAAACATTTATATTTGTTAGTAGCCAAACCCTGTCAGAAAGGTGGTATACAATTCCCCCTCATTTCACATGTACTATAAACATTTATATTTTTTAGTAGCTAAACCCAGTTAGAGAGGTGGTTTACAGCTCCTCCTTATTTCACATGTACTACAAACATTTATATTGATTATTAGCTAAACCCTGTCACAGAGGTGGTATACATTCCCCCCTCATTTAACATAGACTATAAACATTTATATTGGTCAGTAGCTAAAGCCTGTCACAGAGGTGGTATACAATCCCCCCTCATTTCACATAGTCTATAAACATTTCTATTGATTAAAACTAAAGCCTGTCACAGAACTTTGTATACAATCCCCCCTCATTTCACATAGAATATAAACATTTCTATTGGTTAGTAGCTAAACCCTATCACAGAGGTGGTATACAATCCCCAACACATTTCACATACACAATAAACATTTCTATTGGTTAGCACCTAACCCCTGTCACAGAGGTTATATAAAATCCCCCCTCATTTCACATGTACTACAAACATTTATATTGGTTAGCAGCTAAACCCGGTTACAGTAGTGGTATACAATTCCCCGTCATTTCACATGTACCATAAACATTTATATAGGTTAGTAGCTAAATCCTGTCACAGAGGTGGTATACAATCCCACCTCATTTCACATAGATTAAAAACTTTTCTTTTGGTTAGTAGCTAAACCCTGTCACAGAGGTGGTATACGAACCACCCGTCAGTTCACATGTACTATAAACATTTCTATTGGTTAGTAGCTAAACCCTGTCACAGAGCTTGTATACGAACCCTCCGTCATTTCTCATAGACTATAAAAATTTCTATTGGTACGTAGCTAAACCCTGTCAGAGAGGTGGTATACGATCCAGCCGTCATTTCACATAGAGTATAATCATTTCTATTGGTTAATACCTAAACCCTGTCACTTAGTTGGTATACGAGCCTTTCATTATTTCACATAGACTATAAACATTTCTATTGGTTAGTAGCTAAACCCTGTCACAGAGGTGGTATACGAGCCACTTGACATTTCATACAGACTATAAACATTTCTATTGGTTAGTAGCTAAATCCTGTCAAAGAGGTGATATACAATCCCCCCTCATTTCACATGTACTATAAACATTTAAATTGGTTAGTAGCTAAACCCTGTCACAGAGGTGGTATACTAGCCACCCGTCATTTCAAATATACTATAAAAATTTATATTGGTTAGTAGCTAAACCTTGTCACAGAGGTGGTATACGAGCCACCTGTCATTTCACATGTACTATAAATATTTATATTGGTTAGTAGCTAAACTCTATCACAGAGGTGGTATACAATCGTCCCTAATTTCACATAGTCTATAAAGGTTTATATTTTTTAGTAGCTAAACCCTGTCACAGAGCTGGTATACAATCCCCCCTCATTTCACATAGACTATAATTATTTCTATTGGTTTGTAGCAAAACACTGTCAGAGAGGTGCTATACGAGCCAACCGTCATTTCACATAGACAATAAACATTTCCTTTGGTTATTAGCTAAATCCTGTCACAGAGGTGGTATACAACCCCCCCCCTCTTTTTTCACATAGACTAAAAATATTTCTATTGGCTAGTAGCTAAACCCTGTCACAGAGGTATTATACAATCCCCCCTCATTTCTAATGTACTATAAACATTAAATTGGTTAGTAGCTAAACCCTGTCACAGAGGTGGAATACTAGCCACCCGTCATTTCAAATAGACTATAAACATTTATATTGGGTAGTAGCTAAACCCTGTCACAGAGGAGATAAATGAGCCACACAACATTTCACATAAACTATAAACATTTCTATTAGTCAGTAGCTAAACCCTGTGACAGAGGTGGTATACAATCCCCCCTCATTTCACATAAACTATAAATATTTCTATTGGTTAGTGTCTAAACCCTGTCACTGAGGTGCTATACAATCCCCCCCTCATTTCACATAGACTATAAACACTTCTATTGCTTAGTAGCTAAACCCTGTCACAGAAGTGGTATATAGTCAACCGTAATTTCACATAGGCTATAAACATTTCTATTGGTTAGTAGCTAAACCCTGTTACAGAGGTGGTATTCAATCCCCCCTCATTACACATAGTCTATAAAAAGTTCTATTGCTTAGTAGCTAAACCGTGTCACAGCGGTGGTATACATCCCCCCTCATTTCACATAGACTATAAACATTTCTATTGGTTAGTAGCTAAACCCTGTCACAGATGTGGTATACATTCCCCCCTCATTTCACATGTACTATAAACATTTAAATTTTTAGTAGCTAAACCCTGTTAGAGAGGTGGTACACAATTCCGCCTGATTTCACATGTACTATAAACATTTATATTGGTTAGTAGCTAAACCCTGTCTCAGAGGCGGTATACAATCCCCCCTCATTTCACATAGACTATAAACATTCCTATTGGTTAGTAGAAAACCCAGTCACTGAGGAGGTATACGAACCACCCGTCATTTCACATAGACTATAAACATTTCTATTGGTCAGAAGCTAAACGCTGCCACATAGGTGGTATAAGAGCTACCCGTCATTTCACATAAATTATAAATATTTCTATTGCTTTGTAGCTAAACCCTGTCACAGGGGTGGTATACGAGGTACCTGTCATTTCACATAGACTATAAATATTTCTATTGGTTAGTAGCTAAATCATGTCACAGAGGTGGTATACAATCCCCACTCTTTTCACATGTATTATAATCATTTTTATTGGTAAGTAGCTAAACCCTGTCACAGAGGTAGTACACGAGCCAACCGTCTTTTCACATACACTATAAACAATTCTATTGGTTAGCAGTTAAACTCTGTCATAGAGGTGGTATACAAGCCACCCGTTATTTCACATGGACTATAAACATTTCTATTGGTTAGTAGCTAAACCCTATCACAGAGGTGGTATACAATCCCCAACACATTTCACATACACTATAAACATTTCTATTGGTTAGCACCTAACCCCTGTCACAGAGGTTATATAAAATCCCCCCTCATTTCACATGTACTACAAACATTTATATTGGTTAGCAGCTAAACCCGGTTACAGAAGTGGTATACAATTCCCCGTCATTTCACATGTACCACAAACATTTATATAGGTTAGTAGTTAAACCCTGTCACAGAGGTGGTATACAATCCCCCCTCATTTCACATAGATTAAAAACATTTCTTTTGGTTAGTAGTTAAACCCTGTCACAGAGGTGGTATACGAACCACCCGTCAGTTCACATGTACTATAAACATTTATATTGGTTAGTAGCTAAACCCTGTCACAGAGGTGGTATACTAGCCACCCGTCATTTCAAATATACTATAAAAATTTATATTGGTTAGTAGCTAAACCTTGTCACAGAGGTGGTATACGAGCCACCTGTCATTTCACATGTACTATAAATATTTATATTGGTTAGTAGCTAAACTCTATCACAGAGGTGGTATACAATCCTCCCTCATTTCACATAGTCTATAAAGGTTTATATTTTTTAGTAGCTAAACCCTGTCACAGAGCTGGTATACAATCCCCCCTCATTTCACATAGACTATAATTATTTCTATTGGTTTGTAGCTAAACACTGTCAGAGAGGTGGTATACGAGCCAACCGTCATTTCACATAGACAATAAACATTTCCATTGGTTATTAGCTAAATCCTGTCACAGAGGTGGTATACAATCCCCCCCTTTTTTCACATAGACTAAAAATATTTCTATTGGCTAGTAGCTAAACCCTGTCACAGAGGTATTATACAATCCCCCCTCATTTCTAATGTACTATAAACATTAAATTGGTTAGTAGCTAAACCCTGTCACAGAGGTGGAATACTAGCCACCCGTCATTTCAAATAGACTATAAACATTTATATTGGTTAGTAGCTAAACCCTGTCACAGAGGAGATAAATGAGCCACACAACATTTCACATAAACTATAAACATTTCTATTAGTCAGTAGCTAAACCCTGTGACAGAGGTGGTATACAATCCCCCCTCATTTCACATAAACTATAAATATTTCTATTGGTTAGTGTCTAAACCCTGTCACTGAGGTGCTATACAATCCCCCCCTCATTTCACATAGACTATAAACATTTCTATTGCTTAGTAGCTAAACCCTGTCACAGAAGTGGTATACGAGTCAACCGTAATTTCACATAGGCTATAAACATTTCTATTGGTTAGTAGCTAAACCCTGTTACAGAGGTGGTATTCAATCCCCCCTCATTACACATAGTCTATAAAAAGTTCTATTGCTTAGTAGCTAAACCGTGTCACAGCGGTGGTATACATCCCCCCTCATTTCACATAGACTATAAACATATCTATTGGTTAGTAGCTAAACCCTGTCACAGATGTGGTATACATTCCCCCCTCATTTCACATGTACAATAAACATTTAAATTTTTAGTAGCTAAACCCTGTTAGAGAGGTGGTACACAATTCCGCCTGATTTCACATGTACTATAAACATTTATATTGGTAAGTAGCTAAACCCTGTCTCAGAGGTGGTATACAATCCCCCCTCATTTCACATAGACTATAAACATTCCTATTGGTTAGTAGAAAACCCAGTCACTGAGGAGGTATACGAACCACCCGTCATTTCACATAGACTATAAACATTTCTATTGGTCAGAAGCTAAACGCTGTCACATAGGTGGTATAAGAGCTACCCGTCATTTCACATAAATTATAAATATTTCTATTGCTTTGTAGCTAAACCCTGTCACGGGGGTGGTATACGAGGTACCTGTCATTTCACATAGACTATAAATATTTCTATTGGTTAGTAGCTAAATCATGTCACAGAGCTGGTATACAATCCCCACTCTTTTCACATGTATTATAATCATTTTTATTGGTAAGTAGCTAAACCCTGTCACAGAGGTAGTACACGAGCCAACCGTCTTTTCACATACACTATAAACATTTCTATTGGTTAGCAGTTAAACTCTGTCATAGAGGTGGTATACAAGCCACCCGTTATTTCACATGGACTATAAACATTTCTATTGGTTAGTAGCTAAACCCTATCACAGAGGTGGTATACAATCCCCAACACATTTCACATACACTATAAACATTTCTATTGGTTAGCACCTAACCCCTGTCACAGAGGTTATATAAAATCCCCCCTCATTTCACATGTACTACAAACATTTATATTGGTTAGCAGCTAAACCCGGTTACAGAAGTGGTATACAATTCCCCGTCATTTCACATGTACCACAAACATTTATATAGGTTAGTAGTTAAACCCTGTCACAGAGGTGGTATACAATCCCCCCTCATTTCACATAGATTAAAAACATTTCTTTTGGTTAGTAGTTAAACCCTGTCACAGAGGTGGTATACGAACCACCCGTCAGTTCACATGTACTATAAACATTTCTATTGGTTAGTAGCTAAACCCTGTCACATAGCTTCTATACGAACCATCCGTCATTTCTCATAGACTATAAAAAATTCTATTGGTACGTAGCTAAACCCTGTCAGAGAGGTTGTGTACGATCCAGCCGTCATTTCACATAGACTATAATCATTTCTATTGGTTAATACCTAAACCTTGTCACTTAGTTGGTATACGAGCCTTTCGTCATTTCACATAGACTATAAACATTTCTATTGGTCAATACCTAAACCCTGTCACAGAGGTGGTATACGAGCCACCCTTCATTTCACATAGACTATAGACATTTTTATTGGTTAGTAGCTAAACCCTGTCAAAGAGGTAGTACACGACCCACCTGTGATTTCACTTAGACATTAAACATTTCTATTGGTTAGTACCTAAAGCCTGTCACAGAGGTGGTGTACGAGCCATCCGTCATTTCACATAGACTATAAACGTTTCTATTGGTTAGTAGCTAAACCCTGTTACAGAGGTGGTATAGAATCTCCCCTAATTTCATTTGTACTATAATCATTTATATTAGATAGTAGCTAAACCCTGTCACAGAGGTGCTATACAATCCCCACTCATTTCACATAGTCTATACATATGTGTATTGGTTAGTGGCTAAACCCTGTTACAGAGGTGGTATAATATCCCCCCCTAATTTCACATAGACTATAAACATATATATAAGTTAGTAGAAAAACCGTGTCACAGAGGTGGTATACGAGCCACCCGTCATTACTCACAGATTATAAACATTTATATTGGTTAGCAGCTAAACCCTGTTACAGAGATGGTTTACAATCCCCCCTTATTTAACATAGACTATAAATATTTCTATTGGTCAGTAGCTAAACCCTGACATAGAGGTTGTATACATTCCCCCCTCATTTCACATAAATTATAAACATTTCTATTGGTTAGTGGCTAAACCGTGTCACAGAGGTGGTATACAGTCCTCCCCCTCATTTCACATAGACTATAAACATTTCTATTGGTTAGTAGTTAAACCCTGTCACAGAGGTGGTATACTAGCCACCCGTTATTTAAAATAGACTATAAACATTTATATTGCTTAGTAGCTAAACCCTGTCACAGAAGTGGTATACGAGCCACCCGTCATTTCACATAGACTATAAATCTTTCTATTGGTTAGTAGCTAAACCCTGTTACAGAGGTGGTATACAATCCCCCCTCTTTACACATAGTCTATAAAAATTTCTATTGGTTAGTAGCTAAACCCTGTCACGGAGGTGGTATACAATCCCCCCTCATTTCACATAGTCTATAAATTTCTATTGGTTAGTAATTAAACCCTGTCACAGAGCTTGTATACAATCCCCCCTTATTTCACATAGATTATAAACATTTCTATTGGCCAGTAGCTAAACCCTGTCACAGAGGTGGTATACGAGCCACCCGTTTTTCACACAGACTTTAAACATTTCTATTGGTCAGTGGCTAAACCAGGTTACAGAGGTGGTATGCAATCCCCCCTTATTTAACACAGACTATAAACATTTATATTGGATAGTAGCTATATCCTGTCACAGAGGTGGTATACAATCCCCCCTCATTTCACATGTACTATAAATATTTTTATTGGTTAACAGCTAAACCCTGTCACAGAGGTGTTATACGAGCCACCCGTCATTTCACATAGACTATAAACATTTCTATTGGTTAGTAGCTTAACCCTGTCACAGAGGTGGTATACTATCACCCTCATTTCACATAAAGTATAAACATTTCTCTTGGTTGGTAGCTAAACCCTGTCACAGAGGTGGTATACGACCCAGCCCTTATTTCACATATACTACAAACATTTATATTGGTTAGTAAATAAACCCTGTCACAGACGTGGTATACGAGCCACTCGAAATTTCACAAGGACTATAAACATTTCTATTGGTTAGTATCTAAACCCTGTCACAGAGGTGGTATACAATCTCGCCCAATTTCGCATAGACTATAAACATTTCTATAGGTTAGTAGCTAAACCCTGTCACAGAGGTCGTATACATTCCCCTTCATTTCCCATAGACTATACATATTTCTATTGGTTACTAGCTAAACTCTGTCACACAGTTGGTATACGAGCCACTTGACATTTCACACAGACTATAAAATTTCTATTGGTTAGTACCTAAATCCTGTCAAAGAAGTGGTATACGAGCCACCCGTCATTTCACATAGACTATAGACATTTCTCTTGGTTAGAAGCTAAACCCTGTCACAGAGGTGGTATACAATCCCCCCTCATTTCAAATATACTATAAAAATTTATATTGGTTACTAGCTAAACCCTGTCACAGAGGTGATAAAGGAGCTACCCGACATATCACATAGACTATAAACATTTCTATTGGTCAGTAGCTAAACCCTGTCACAGCGGTGGTATACAATCCCCCCTCATTTCTAATAAATTATAAACATTTCTATTGGTTAGTGGCTAAACCGTGTCACAGAGGTGGTATACAGTCCCCCCCCCCTCATTTCACATAGTCTATAAACATTACTATTGGTTAGTAGTTAAACCCTGTTACAGAGGTGGTATACAATCCCCCCTCATTACACATAGTCTATAAAAATTTCTATTGGTTAGTAGCTAAAGCTGTCACAGAAGTGGTATACGAGCCACCCGTCATTTCACATAGGTTATAATGATTTCTATTGGTTAATACCTAAACCCTGTGACTGAGTTGGTATACGAGCCTTTCGTCATTTTGCATAGACTATAGACATTTTTATTGGTTAGTAGCTAAACCCTGTCAAAGGGGTGGTATACAAGCCACCCGTAACTTCACTTAGACTTTAAACGTATATATTGGTTAGTAGCTAAACCCTGTCAAAGAGGTGGTACACGACCCACCTGTCATTTCACTTAGACATTAAACATTTCTATTGGTTAGTAACTAAAGCCTGTCACAGAGGTGGTGTACGAGACATCCGTCATTTCTCATAGACTATAAAAGTTTCTATTGGTTAGTAGCTAAACCCTGTCACAGAAGTGGTATAGAATCTCCCCTCATTTCATTTGTACTATAATCATTTATATTAGTTAGTAGCTAAACCCTGTCACAGAGGTGGTATACAATCCCAACTCTTTTCTCATAGTCTATAAATATTTCTATTGGTTAGTGGCTAAACCGTGTTACAGGGGTGGTATAATACCCCCCCCCTAATTTCACATAGACTATAAACATATCTATTAGTTAGTAGAAAAACCCTGTCACAAAGGTGGTATACGATTCACCCGTCATTACACACAGACTATAAACATTTATATTGGTTAGTAGCTAAACACTGTCACAGAGGTGGTATACGAGCCACCCGTCATTTCACATAGACTATAAACATTTCTATTGGTAAGTAGCAAAACCCTGGCACAGAGGTGGTATACATTCCCCCATCATTTCACATGTACTATAAACATTTATATTTTTAGTAGCTAAACCCTGTTAGAGAGGTGGTATGCAATTTCCCCTCATTTCACATGTACTATAAACATTTATATTGGTTAGTAGCTAAACCCTGTCACAGAGGTGGTATACATTCCCCCCTCATTTCACATAGACTATAAACATTTATATTGGTTAATAGATAAACTGTGTCACAGAGGTGGTATAAGAGCCAACCGCCATTTCACATAGACTATAAACATTTCAATTGGTCAGTAGCTAAACCCTGTCACAGAGGTGGTATACAATCCCCCCTCATTTCACATAGTCTATAAACTTTCTATTGGTTAGTAACTAAACCCTGTCACAGAGCTGGTCCACAATCCCAAATCATTTCACATAGACTATAAACATTTCTATTGGTTATTAGCTAAACCCTGTCACAGAGGTAGTATACGAGCCATTCGTCATTTCAAATAGGCTATAAACATTTATATTGGTTAGTAGCTAAACCCTGTCACAGAGGTGGTATACGAGCCACCCTTAATTACACATAGTCTATAAACATTTCTATTGGTTAGTAGCTAAACCCTGTCACAGAGGTGGTATACAATCCCCCCTCATTTCACATGTACTATAAATATTTATATTGGTTAACATCTAAACCCTGTCACAGAGGTGTTATACGAGCCACCCGTCATTTCACATAGACTAAAAACATTTCTATTGGTTAGTAGCCAAACCCTATCACAGAGGTGGTATACTATCACCATCATTTCACATAAAGTATAAACATTTCTCTTCGTTGGTAGCTAAACCCTGTCACAGAGGTGGTATACGAGCCAGCCCTCATTTCACATAGACTACAAACATTTATTTTGGTTAGTAGATAAACCCTATCACAGAGGTGGTATACGAGCCACTCGAAATTTCACATAGACTATAAACATTTCTATTGGTTAGTATCTAAACCCTGTCACAGAGGTGGTATACAATCCCCCCTAATTTCGCATAGACTATAAACATTTCTATTGGTTAGTAGCTGAACCCTGTCACAGAGGTCGTATACAATCCCCCTCATTACCCATAGTCTATACAGATTTCTATTGGTTAGTAGCAAAATCATGCCACAGAGGTGGTATACGAGCCACTTGACATTTCACACAGACTATAAACATTTCTATTGGTTAGTAGCTAAATCCTGTCAAAGAGGTGGTATACAATCCTCCCTCGTTTCACATGTACTATAAACATTTATATTGGTTAGTAGCTAAACCCTGTCACAGAGGTGGTATACTAGCCATCCGTCATTTCAAATATACTATAAAAATTTATATTGGTTAGTAGCTAAATCCTGTCACAGAGGTGATAAAGGAGCTACCCGACATTTCACATAGACTATAAACATTTCTATTGGTCAGTAGCTAAAACCTGTCACAGAGGTGGTATACAATCCCCCCTCACTTCACATAAATTATAAACATTTCTATTGGTTAGTGGCTAAACCGTGTCACAGAGGTGGGATACAGTCACCCCCCTCATTTCACATAGACTATAAACATTTCTATTGGATAGTAGTTAAACCCTGTCACAGAGGTGGTATACTAGCCACCCGTCATTTCAAATAGACTGTAAACATTTATATTGCTTAGCAGGTAAACCCTGTCACAGAAGTGGTATACGAGCCACCCGTCATTTCACATAGACTATAAACATTTCTATTGGTTAGTAGCTAAACCCTGTTACAGAGGTGGTATACATCCTCCCATTTTCACATAGACTATAAACATTTCTATTTGCTAGTAGCTAAACCCTGTCACAATGGTGGTGTACATTCCCTCCTCATTTCACATGTACTATAAGCATTTATATTTTTTCGTAGTTAAACCCTGTTAGAGAGGTGGTTTACAGGTCCCCCTTATTTCACATGTACTATAAACATTTATTTTGGTTATTAGCTAAACCCTGTCACAGAGGTGGTATACATTCTCACCTCATTTAACATAGACTATAAACATTTATATTGGTTAGTAGCTAAACCCTGTCACAGAGGTGGTATACGAGCCATCCGTCATTTCACATAGACTATAAACATTTCTATTGGTCAGTAGCTAAAGCCTGTCAGAGAGGTGGTATACAATCCCCCCTTATTTCACATAGTCTATAAACATTTCTATTGATTAGTAGGTAAAGCTTGTCACAGAGCTTTGTATACAATCCCCCCTCATTTCCCATAGAATATAAACATTTCTATTGGTTAGTAGCTAAACCCTGTCACAGAGATGGTATACGAGCCACCCGTCATTTCACATGTACTTCAAACCTTTATATTGGTTAGTAGATAAACTCTGTCACAGAGGTGGTATACAATCCTCCCTCATTTCACATAGTCCATAAACATTTCTAATGGTTAGTAGCTAAACCCTGTCACAGAGCTGGTATACCATCCCCCCTCATTTCACATAGACTATAAACATTTCTATTGGTTTGTAGCTAAACCCTGTTAGAGAGGTGGTAAACGCGCCACACGTCATTTCACATAGACAATAAACATTTCCATTGGTTAGTAGCTAAATCCTGTCACAGAGGTGGTATACAATCCCCCCCTCATTTCACATAGACTAAAAACATTTCTATTGGTTAGTAGCTAAACCCTGTCACAGAGGTGGTATACAATCCCCCCTCATTTCATATAGACTATAAGCATTTCTATAGGTTAGTAGTTAAACCCAGTCACAGAGGTGGTATACTAGCCACCCGTCATTTCAAATAGACTATAAATATTTTTATTGCTTAGTAGCTAAACCTTGTCACAGAAGTGGTATACGAGCCACCCGTCATTTCACATAGACTATAAACATTTCTATTGTTTAGTAGCTAAACACTGTCACAGCGGTGGTATACATCCCCCCTCATTTCACATAGACTATAAACATTTCTATTGGTTAGTAGCTAAACCCTGTCACAGATGTGGTATACATTCCCCCCTCATTTCACATGTACTATAAACATTTAAATTTTTAGTAGTTAAACCCTGTTAGAGAGGTGGTACACAATTCCGCCTCATTTCACATGTACTATAAACATTTATATTGGGTAGTAGCTAAACCCTGTCTCAGAGGTGGTATACATTCCCCCCTCATTTCACATAGACTATAAACATTAATATTGTTTAGTAATTAAACCCTGTCACAGATGTGGTATACGAGCCACCCGTCATTTCACATAGACTCTAAAGATATCTATTGCTCAGTAGCTAAACCCTGTCACAGAGGTGGTATACAATCCCCCCTCATTTCACATAGTCTATATACATTTCTATTGGTTAGTAGCTAAACCCTGTCACACAGCTGGTATACCATCCCACTCATTAAACATAGAATATAAACATTTCTATTGGGTTGTAGCTTAACACTGTCACATGGGTGGTATACGAGCCACTCGTCATTTCACATAGACTATAAACATTTATATTGGTTAGTAGCTGTACCCTGTCGCAGAGGTGGAATACGAGCCACCCGTCATTTCACTTAGTCTATAAACGTTTCTATTGGTTAGTAGCTAAATCATGTCGCAGAGGTAGTATACAATCCCACCTAATTTCACATAGACTATAACCATTTCTATTGGTTCGTAGCTAAACCCTGTCACAGAGTTGGTATACAATCTCCCTCATTACACACAGACTACAAACATTTCTATTTGTTAGTGGCTAAACGCTGTCACAGAGGTGGTATACAATCCCCCGTCATTTCACATGTACTATAAGCATTTATATTGGTTAGTAGCTATACCCTATCACAGAGGTGGTATACAATCCCACCTAATTTCAAATAGACTATAAACATTTCTATTGGTTCGTATATAAACCCTGTTGCAGAGGTGGTATACAATACCCCATCATTTCACATGTATTATAAACATTTATATTGGTTAGTAGCTAAACCAAGTCACAGAGGTGATATACAGTCCCCCATTATTTCACACAGACTATAAACATTTCTATTGGTTAGTAGCTAAACCCTGTCACAGAGGTGGTACACAATCCCCCCTCATTTCACATAGTCTATAAAACTTTTCTATTGGTTAGTAGCTAATCCCTGTCACATAGGTGGTATACGAGCCACCTCTCATTTCACATAGACTATAAATATCTCTATTGGTTATTAGTTAAACCCTGTCACAGAGGTGGTATACTATCACCCTCATTTCACATAAACTATAAAGATTTTCCTTGGTTGGTAGCTAAATCAAGTCACAGAGGTGGTATGCGAGCCACCCCTCATTTCACATAGACTATAAACATTTATATTGGTTAGTAGCTAAACCCTGTCACAGAGGTGGTATACGAGCCACTCGAAATTTCACATAGACTATAAACATTTCTATTGGTTAGTATCTAAACCCTGTCACAGAGGTGGTATATAATCCCCCCTAATTTCGCATAGACTATAAACATTTCTATTGGTTAGTAGCTAAATCCTGTCACAGAGGTCGTATACACACCCCCTCATTTCCCATAGACTATACAGGTGTTTATTGGATAGTAGCTATACCCTGTCACAGAGGCGGTATACGTGCCACTCGTCATTTCACACAGACTATAAACATTTCTATATGTTGGTAGCTAAGTCCTGTCAAAGAGGTGGTATACGAGCCACCCGTCATTTCACATAGACTATAAACATTTCTATTGGTTAGTAGCTAAACCCTGTCACGGATGTGATATACAATTCCCCCTCATTTCACATAGACTACAAAAATTGTTTCTATTGGTTAGTAGCTAAACCCTGTGACAGAGGTGGTATGCAATCTCCCCTCATTACACGTATTCTATAAACATTTACATTGCTTAGTAGCTAAACCCTGTGACAGAAGTGGTATACATCCCCCATCATTTCACATAGACTATAAACATTTCTATTGGTTAGTAGCTAAACTCTGTCACTGAAGTGGTATACGAGCCACCCGTCATTTCACATAGACTATAAACATTTCTATTGGTTAGTAGCTAAACCCTGTGACAGAGGTGGTATACAATCGCCCCTCATTTCACATGTACTATAAACATAGCTATTGGTTAGTAACTAAACCCTGTCACAGAGGTGGTATACAAGCCCCCCTCATTTCACATATACTATAAAAATGTATATTGGTTAGTAGCTAAACTCTGTCACATATGTGGTATACAATCCCCCCTCATTTCACATGTATTATAAAATTTCATGTTAGTTAGTAGCTAAACCCTGTCACAGATGTGGTATACAATCCCCCCTCATTTCACATGTACTATAAACATTTATATTGGTTAGTAGCTAAACCCTGTCACAGAGGTGGTTTACAATCCCCCCTCATTTTACATGTACTATAATCATTTATAATGGTAAGTAGCTAAACCCGGTCTCAAAGTTGGTATCCAATCCCCCTTCATTTCACATGAACTATAAACATTTATATTCGTTAGTAGTTATACCCTGTCACAGAGGTGGTATACATTCCCCCTCATTTCACATAGACCATAAACCATTATATTGGTTAGTAGCTAAACCCTGTCACAGAGGTGGTATACCAGCCACTCGTCATTTCACATAGACTATAAACATTTATATCGGTTAATAGCTAAACCCTGTCACAGAGGTGGTATACAGTCCCCCCTCATTTCACATAGACAAAAACATTTGTATTGGTTAGTAGCTAAACCCTGCCACATAGGTGGAATACGAGCCACCCGTCATTTCACATAGACTATATACATTTCTATTGGTTAGTAGTTAAACCCTGTCACAGAGGTGGTATACAGTCCCCCCTCATTTCACATAGACAAAAACATTTCCATTGGTTAGCAACTAAGCCCTGTCACAGAGGTGGTATACAATCTCCCTAATTTCACATGTGCTATAAACATTTTTATTGGTTAGTAGCTAAACCCTGTCACAGAGGTGGTATACGAGCCACCCGTCATTTCACATAGACTATAAACATTTCTATTTGTTAGTAGCTAAACGCTGTCACAGAGGTGGTATACGAACCACCGGTCATTTCACATGTACTATAAACATTTCTATTGGTTAGTAGCTAAGCCCTGTCACAGAGGTGGTATACAATCCCCCCTCCTTTCACATGTACTATAAACATTTATATTGGTTAATAGCTAAACCAAGTCACAGAGGTGATATTCAATCCACCCTTATTTCACATAGACTAAAAACATTTCTATTGGTTAGTAGCTAGATCCTGTCACAGAGGTGGTATACTATCACCCTCATTTCACATAAGCTATAAACATTTCTCTTGGTTGGTAGCTAAACCCAGTCACGGAGGTGTTATGCGAGCCACTCGAATTTTCACATAGACTATAAACATTTCTATTGGTTAGTATCTAAACCCTGTCACAGAGGTGGTATACAATCCCCCCTAATTTCGCATAGACTATAAAGGTTTCTATTGGTTAGTAGCTATATCCTTTCACAGAGGTCGTATACATACCCCCACATTTCCCATAGACATATTGGTTAGTAGCTAAACCCTGTCACAGAAGTGGTATACAAGCCACCCGTCATTTCACACAGACTATAAACATTTTTATTTGTTGGTAGCTAAATCCTGTCAAAGAGGTGGTATACGAGCCACCCGACATTTCACATAGACTATAAACAATTCTATTGGTTAGTAGCTAAACCGTGTCTCAGAGGTGATATACAATCCCCCCTCATTTCACATAGACTACAAACATTTCTATTGGTTAGTAGCTAAATCCTGTCACAGAGGTGGTATACACTCCCCCCTTATTTCACATGTACTATAAACATCTATATTGCTTAGTAGTTAAACGCTGTCACAGAAGTGGTATACGAGCCACCCGTCATTTCACATAGACAATAAACATTTCTATTGGTTAATAGCTAAACCTTGTGACAGAGGTGGTATGCAATCTCCCCTCATTACACATAGTCTATAAAAATTTCTATTTGTTAGAAGCTAAACCCTGTCACAGAGGTGGTATACATCCCCCCTCATTTCACATAGACTATAAACATTTCTATTGATTAGTAGCAAAACCCTGTCACAGAGGTGGTATACATTCCCCCCTCATTTCACATGTACTATAAACATTTATATTTTTTAGTGGCTAAACCCTGTTAGAGAGGTGGTATACATTCCCCCCTCATTTTACATAGACTATAAATATTTCTATTGGTTAGTAGCTAAACCCTGTCACAGAGGTGGCATACGAGCCACCCGACATTTCACATAAACTATAAACATTTCTATTGGTCAGTAGCTACACCCTGTCACAAAGGTGGTATACAATCCCCCCTCATTTCACATAGTCTATAAATATTTCTATTGGTTAGTAGCTAAACCCTATCACAGAGCTGGTATACAATCCCCCCTCTTTTTACATAGACTATAAACATTTCTATTGGTTAGTAACAAAACCCTGTCACAGAGGTGGTATACGAGCCACCCGTCATTTCAAATAGACTATAAACATTTATATGGGTTAGTAGTTAAACCCTGTCACAGAGGTGGTATACGAGCCACCCGTCATTTCACATAGTCTATAAACATTTCTATTGGTTAGTAGCTAAACCCTGTCACAGAGATGGTATACAATCCCCCCTCATTTCACATAGACTATAAACATTTCTATTGGTTCGTAGCTAAACCCTGTCGCAGAGGTGGTACACGAGCCACTCTTCATTTCACATGTACTATAAACATTTATATTGGTTAGTAACTCAACCCTGTCACAGAGGTGGTATACATTCCCCCCTCATTTCACATGTACTATAAACATTTATAGTTTTAGTAGCTAAACCCTGTTAGAGAGGTGGTATACATTTTCCCCTTATTTCACATGTACTATAAACATTTATATTGGTTAGTAGCTAAACCCTGTCACAGAGGTGGTATACAATCCCCCCTCATTTCACATGTTCTATAAACGTTTATATCGATTAGTAGCTAAATCCTGTCACAGAGGTGGTATACATTCCCGCCTCATTTCACATAGAGTATAAACATTTCTAATTGTTAGAAGCTAAACGCTGTCACAGAGGTTTTATACGAACCACCCGTCATTTCACATGTTCTATAAATATTTCTATTGGTTTGTAGCTAAACCCTGTCACAGAGGTGGTGTACAATCGCCCCTCATTTCACATCTACTATAAACATTGCTATTGGTTAGTAGCTAAACCCTGTCACGGAGGTGGTATACAATTCCCCCTCATTTCACCTGTACTATAAAAATTTATATTGGTTAGTAGCTAAACTCTGTCACAGATGTGGTATACAATCCCCCCTCATTTCACATGTATTATAAACATTCATATTAGTTAGTATCTAAACCCTGTCACAGAGGTGGTATACAATCCCCCCTCATTTCACATGTACTATGAACATTTATATTGGTTAGTAGTTATACTCTGTCCCAGAGGTGGTATACATTCCCCCCTCATTTCACATAGACTATAAACCATTATATTGGTTAGTAGCTAAACCCTGTCACAGAGGGGGTATACGACCCACCCGTCATTTCACATAGACTATAAACATTTCTATTGGTTTGTAGCTAAACCCTGTCACAGCGGTGGTATACAATCCTCCCATTATTTCACATAGACTATAAACATTTCTATTGGTTAGTAGCTAAACCCTGTCATAGAGGTGGTATACAATCCGTCCCTCAATTGACATAGTTTATAAATACTTCTATTCATTAGTTCGTATGCCCTTGCCTGTTTTAATGCCCGTCACTTAGAGAGCTCATACCGTCTGGGTGGAGTCAAAGCGTACTTACATGTAGGTGAAAATCTTACGGAGGGAAGGCAATATTGCGAACTAGGGGAATAGGGTCATTTTCTATTCATGATTATGTATGTATTAGGGATAGTAAGAATTCCTTAAAAAATGTAAATGGCGAGTAATTTATGGACGCTCTTTAACTACTGTGGTTCTCAGCGTCCCATTCTAAATTGGGCGAGAAATACCGCTTAATTTTGCTCAGTGGGCTCTCGATCAGGATTGAGGTTCTTTTCGCGTGCCGTAAATCTAGGACACGGGACCAACGTTGTCAGTTTGCCGAAAGATATTACGATGAACATGAAGAAATTAAAACTGCTCTGCACATCTTTATAACTAGGCTAAGTGAAAATGAGTGATCCAAGTCACACAGGTACTATGCCATGATTTCCAGTTATAGTGAAATTTAATTTATTGGGTGTGGGTAGAAAGCGTGTGACATCTCGTTATTATGTGGACAGGTTACAAATGCACTGGAGTCACCTTAAACAGACAAATTGGGAAAAGCGACTCCTAACGAGCAGTGTCGAGTGTCAACTGGGGCGAAGAAAACTGCTTCACATCCGTCAAAAGAACTGCATACAGCTGCTGAGAATAAAATGATCTTACGATGATTAGGGCCTCGCACTTTTTGCTATGCAACTGAAACTTAATAGGAAGATTCTTCAAGAGAATCATAAGAAGCCACCTTACTTGCTCAGCCTGGCATCTCACAGCTTCAACGGAAATTTTAATAATTTTCTTTTACCTCCATTCACCGCTTATGAAATTATTGCAAAGCAATCCAGAAGATTTTATACGATATTTTATTGTTTGAACCTAGACATATAGTTTTATAATGCACTCAAGGTAGGCGTAATAGCATACGAAAATTCACTTCATATTTACGAATTCCCCAAATGTTTTTCAAATTCTGTATATTACCTGCAATGCCTTTAGAGGTGATGGAGCCAATGGTCCATAATTTGTAGATAGGCACAACACATTAACGTTTTAACTGTTCTCTTTATTATTTAATAACAAAAATTGAACAGTTTTCACTTTAGAAGTACATATTCTTCAAAATCTCTATTAAAGAAATAGGGATGAAGCAAGGGAATTAATGTTAGATACCACCCTCACACACACACAAACACACAGATGTGAAAAGTGAGCAGTCATGATAAAATATACTTATGAAAATGACTGGCTTTTCATTGTCATTGCTAGGTGAACTGGTTGTAATGAAAATAATGTTCAGAACATTGTAGATTGCAAAGGCAATAATATACCTCATGTTTAGAAACATGGGATCGCGACAAAATTGCAATGTAATAACAGGACTGGCATGAACATAATTGGAATCTAACTCTATGAAGCATTTTCATTTTTCAGTCAAAATGAAATATAACACCACAAGTGTCTATGTACTAATTGACTACTGGCACAAATGATAAACTAACCATCATATATGCGTACTGTGCTCAGCATGACGAGCATTCATGCCATGGTACCTTCCAGTAAACTTTACATCAGACACACCTAGTGACAGTGACTGGTTCTAAACAAGTCGAGCGTTCGATAGTGTTCACAAAACATCTTCTTCTTCTTCTTCTTCACCTTCCACTTCTGCCTTTCAGTGGCAGGTTTTCTATGCATTTTCGTACTCTTTTCTGTCCTGTGTCTTCCTCTTCAACTCAGTCATTTCTATCCCTCTTTTTCTTGATTTATCTCCAATATAATGTTCCCATTCATTCGGTCTTCCGCGTCTTCTACTTCCTTCTGATCTTGCCTCAAATACATGTTTTGTTTTCCACTGATCATCCATTCTAATTAGGTATCCATACCATTTTAAATTTCTTTTCTTTATCCCTTCCACTAATGAATCTATTTTTAAATTTTCCATTATAATTTTCTTTCTAACTCTATCTTTCCTTGTTTCCCCTACACTTTCCTCAAATATTTCACTTCGTCGGATATTACTCTGCTTTTATATTTGTCTAGCATTACCCACGTTTCTGATCCATACAACAAAGTGGGTAAATATACTGTTTTATATATTTTAATTTTCACAGTTTTTGATATTTCTTTCTTTCCGATTATTGTATTGCAGATCTGTTAAACATCGGATACACCTAGTGAATATGCCTAGTGCTGTAAAAGAGTGCGTTTTGCACATCTCTGACACAGCAGAAATAGTTTTCACAATCAGAGTGTCTGACGAGTCCAACATGACTGATTTAATGTTGATGCATATAGCACGGTAAAACAGCGTCTGCAACTCCTTGTCCCTATCCTCTAAATGTTCTTTTAGTACTGTCCATTCTACTCTGCAATATTTTGCACATATTTTCTTGGAACATAGTACAGGTATATCAGATTTCCTTTGTTATACAACATGGAGGTTTTTAGACTTAACGAAACCAACTCTATTTGTGAAATTGTATTAATAGTTGCTATATCTGCCAGAATAGCAACAGCAGCAGCAGGAGGAGTAGGAGTGCTACTACTACTACTACTACTACTACTACTACTACTACTACTACTACTACTACTACTACTACTACTACTACTACTATTACTACTACCACTACTACTACTATTACTACTACTACTATTACTACTACTACTACTACTATTACTACTACTATTACTACTACTACTACTACTACTATTACTACTACTACTATTACTACTACTACTACTACTACTACTACTACTATTACTACTACTATTATTACTACTACTACTGCTACTACTACTACTACTATTACTACTACTACTATTACTACTACTACTATTACTACTACTACTATTACTACTACTACTATTACTACTACTACCACTACCCCCACCACTACTACTACTACTACTACTATTACTACTACTACTATTACTACTACTACCACTACCACCACCACTACTACTACTACTACTACTACTACTACCACTACCACCACCACTACCACCACCACTACTACTACTACTACTATTACTACTACTACCACTACCACCACCACCACTACTACTACTACTACTACTACTACTACTACTACTACTACTACTACTACTACTACTCTTCCTCCTACTCCTCCTACTACTCCTGCTGCTGCTGCTATGGAAACGTCATGTGTAATCAGGTGTACTTACAGCACCAACTTTAGCCGTCCATAGCGGTAATAATACCTGTTAGTGGGTCTTATATATAGTGATGTAATAATGAATTGGACAGGATACTCAGATATAACATAATGAATATTCTATTCCATTTAGCTGTAAGTATTTTTAAGCATGTTTGTGAATCTAGATGTAGAAATCTGTTAAACATAAATGATGCAGTTGTGCAGTTGGGTGTTGAGCAACTTGAGTCTTCTGTATTTCAGATAACAATGTGCATGTTGTTTACATTTGTGTTTAATAGATTTCTACACCAACACCCATTAAAATGCTTAATAATAGGTACATACAGCTAAATGGAATATAATACTCATTATTTTATACCTGTGTTTTCTATCTTATTCATTATTACACCACTATCTTTAAGGCTCAAACATGTATAGTTACCGCCATGGGAATCTAAATTTGGTGCAGTAAGTGTTGATTACACTTGACGTTTCCATCCTAATTAATTTTACTTCTATGTCGGTGACACATTCCGTGAAGGTACCTTGCTAGGCCGACCTCATAAGAATGTAACATAACAAATATAATTTTATGACAATACTACCCTTACGGTGACGGACATTTTACAAGTGATTATAGTATTTTAACCACGCCAGAATTTTAAAATCTGCTAGTCTGGAAGAAGGTGGGAAGGAATTTGTTTATTTGTTTTCCTACAAGTCACAAGACATGATCCCCAGGAGACCGTAGCAAATGTATGTGCCGCAATTTACATAGTACCTATGAAAGGCAGCAAAGTTTGAGTTGCAGTTTATATGTAATATTTCTCGTTATCTATAGTTAGGTAATATTTACAAAACCCATATTTGATCTCTGTTGGCTTCCACAACCTAAGAAATAATAAAATGTGTAGATTTAGTATGCGTTAAGCAAATATTCCTTTTCAATTTTATATGTTGTTTTTGTTTTGTTTATAATAGTTGCAAGAGAAATCTCAAAAATAATAATGTAAATTAAAAGCGTTTTGTTCCTCTGTTCTTTGAAAAATGTACAATAAGTATAAAGGTTTGCAATCCACATACGGTGATGGAATCCAGGTGCCGAGATGGAGTATTTCAGAGCCCTATCCCATCCCATCCGTATATTTGTACCTTTTGTCATATGTTAAATGCTGCACAAATTAGCACCATTAAACTTAAAGAGGGTATTGATATAAAACCGGATGATAAACCATTTATTGTAGACGCTCTGATCATAGGTTACTTGTGATTAAACAGATTAGCCTTCCGAAAGTAGTAACGTTTATTTGAGAATAGATAGTTTTAAACATCGATCTACGAATGACAATGACAGTGACCTTGAAACGCAGAGGCCGCCTAGCAACTCGACCTAACGCAAATATTTTGTGCTTACCAGCCCCAGTAGATAAAAGAATAGCAGAAGACTAGGGCGCTGGTAGGCCGCGCAGAGGTCCCTAACGATTCCAACCTTGATAACCCAGTTACACAAGTGGGCTGCTCAGAGAAGGCTTCCCACTAGCGGAACCGGAAAAACACAACCCACCTCCTAGAAGCCTATCATCCGGCAGAGCTGAGAAAAACCTTCCAGCGCGCAAGTATCTGCCCGATATCGACCGTCACTGTACAACATCTAAACCTACCTGAAACGTGAAAATAGAAGCAAAATTATAGGAACATAAGCTTCACACCAGTAACCTGGAACCTCAGGGAAACTTCCGTGAGATTTTCCATTAGGCCAGTACCTATTTTATTCAAACGGCCTCCCTTGTTCCCTCTAGGACGGACATACGCGCGTCAACCCCATAAGGGGATGACTACCGAAGACCTCGGTGGGGACGACATGTACTGCCTTCTGTCTACCAACTCTCCAGGTTAATGCCAGAGGGATATTGAGGAGTCTCACAACCCCGCACAGGCGTACCCAAACTCCCATGAGTTTCAGGAACCACTGCCCCATCGGGTCCAAGCCAATCCGAACAGCTCCCTTACGGAAGGGGTAATGAAGGAAATAAAAGTTGTGGTAAAAGAGAAACCACTGCAACAATTGTCTTGCTAATCAGGGAAAACCATAAAGTCGCTAGCTCCAGGAATCGAAACCAGGGTCTCTAGAATGTGAGGGATGAATAATTTATCATCCTCCCTAGTATTTAGAGGCGTGGATGAGAGTGTGAATGAGTGCATGTACAGTTAAAGATAATTGGCCATTACCATGAGCATTTGTTCCAAAGAACCACCCGTCGATATGATCTAGATGTTAAAAGGCGGCACATAAAAGGAACGCGGAACTTATGACACACACCATCTATATTAATAAGATGAATGGATGGATGGATGGGTGAATGGGTGGGTGAATGAGTGAATGGGTCAGTGGGTGGATGGATGGGTGGATGGGTGGGTGGATGGGTGGATGGATGGATTGGTGGGTGGGTGGATGGGTGGATGGCTAGATGAGTAGGTGAGTGGATGGATGGGTGGATGGATGGGCAGATGGATGGGTGAGTGGTTGGATGGGTGGGTGGATGGGTGGGTGAGTGGATGGATGGATGGATGGGTGGATGGATGGGTGAGTGGTTGAATGGATGGATGGGTGGATAGATGGGTGGATGGATGGGTGGATGGGTGGATGTGTGGGTGGGTGGATGGATGGGTGAGTGGATAGATGGGTGAGTGGTTGGATGGATGGGTGGATGGATGGATGGATGGGTGTGTGGATGGGTGGGTGGGTGGATGTGTGGGTGGGTGGATGGATGGATGGGTGTGTGGATGTGTGGGTGGGTGGATGGGTGGGTGGGTGGGTGGATGGATGGATGGATGTGTGGGTGGGTGGATGTGTGGGTGGATGGATGTTTGGATGGATGGATATGTGGATGGGTGGATGGGTGGGTGGGTGGATGGATGGGTGAGTGGATAGATGGGTGAGTGGTTGGATGGATGGGTGGATAGATGGGTGAGTGGTTGGATGGGTGAATGGATGAGTGGGTGGGTGGATGGATGAGTGGGTGGATGTATGGATGGGTGAGTGGTTGGCTGGATGGGTGGATGGGTGGATAGATGGATGGATGGGTGGATAGATGGGTGAGTGGATGGATGGATGGGTGGATAGATGGATGGATGGGTGGATAGATGGGTGAGTGGATGGATGGATGGGTGGAAAGATGGATGGATGGGTGGATAGATGGGTGAGTGGATGGATGGATGAATGGATAGTGTGTGTGTACTAATTTCAAAAAAATCACTGAACCGATTTTGATATTTCTTTCAGTATCGCTATAGTTGTCGATATCACAAGCTATATAGTGTTTCAAAATGTTCAAGCCAGTGTGGAGAGCAGTGAATTGCGTTCCACACTCAAGCCATCAAATTTTATCCCATTTCGTTGAAGTTGTGTATCAGAGGGTACTTTTGGCATTTTACCGCAGATATGACACATTTTTAATGACTTGCACCCCAAAGAGCTAAATGGGATTCTCTAGCATATTTTAACATATTTTAAATTTTTACATACTGGGTATATTAGATTCTAGAAAATCACAAAAATGATAAGCTACCATTACATGCTATCCCTATTCTCAACCCTGAATATAAGAATCAATATACACGGTTAGACGGTTTATTATAAGCAGAACACACCAAAGCCCATTGTGGTCGGGGGCCACAAAAGCTTAAGCTTAAAATATGGTTAACTTACCTGCGGGGTTCTCGGGGGTCTTGATGCATTGCTACAATAAAACCTAAACGTGGAGTTGAGGGTAGTTCGTGATGTGGACACGCTCGTCAAAGATAATATCCAAGAAAGCGAGTTTACCTTTTTCCCGGTCCTTGAGAAATGAATGACTCCAGAGTGAAGTATTCCGGTGGCACCATTACTGATACCACTCTAATTTAGCACTTCATGAAACTTGATGCAACTCTCGTCTACCGTTCGTGAACCGTCAAGGGACGTTTGGTATGTAATGACTATATCATATTGACAATGCTTCTCCTATATTTATGTTACACTGGGTAATGTTTTTGTTGTTATTAGAACCAGCTGAAAAATGTAATGCCACAACCGAGATTTGAACACAATTCTCCCGCTCTCCGTATGGTTGCTCCAACCACTGAGATACTGTGACAACATGCCGGTATGACATTAAATCCTCCAACAGGTAGTCTCCCTTCAGAGAACATGAATCAGTTGGAGGATTGACTATCACACCGGCATGTTGTCACAGAAGCTCAATGGTTGGAGCAACCGCACGGAGGGCGGGAGAACTGTGTTCAACTCCCGGCTGTAGCACTGAAATTTTCAGCTGGTTCTAATAATAAAATGTTTAAATACTTTATATACATATTTCTTTGTTAGAATTTTTCAAGATGAAAATTATCTTATTAGTATTGAAGAATATGCTTTTAGGGCATTTCCATGCACTATAATAGATGCTTCTCTCATATATGACTTCTCTACAGTCTGGGCTGAAATCGGAGTGGGGTATGGAGTAATACATCAAAACAGGTACCAAACTCATTAGAGAGGGGCTCGCGTGGATTAGACTAGGAGCATGGAGGAGCACGAAAATTTCTGACGAGAATAGTACGAGAATCTGTCCCATTTGCGAGGAGGAAGAGTCGTGGACTCACATCTTGGCAAGATGTAGGGGTACGGAGGAATGGCGGGAAAAATATTTGCCGCGATTTTTTACCACTGCGAATGTAGGGATAGAAGCATGTTGGACACTACTGGCAGGCACGGAAAATATGGACGGGCTAGATAAATGTATACTTAAGGCAAGACAGCTGAGATCTGTGGAGGCTGCCAATAGGGAAGGGGGGGGGGGATAATATCAACTAAACAAAAGTGACTGCAATGTTCTACATACATATATATTATTTCATACTTAGGTCACTGTTGTGCTAGGGTTGTATATATTATGTGTATATACGTCTTTTAAGTGTAATTATCTACTATAAGAGGGTGCATTTATGAAGGTGTACTCTGTGCTGTAAATTTAAATTGCTATATTTGAATATCTTTGTATCTTTTTATTTCGGGTTCACTCTTAATTTTATTGTTGTTTAATATTGCTTTTGACTGTGTATTTCCTTTGTCTTTTTATTTTCGTGTTTACTCTTTTAATTCTTTGTTGTGGTTGTTGTTTTAATATTGCTTGTAATGTGCATTACAAAAGCACGTACGGTCTGTGGACCCGTGCGACTGTTGAAATTCTATGTATGATATTGCTATGTTAATAAATATACTTATTCATTCATTCATTCATATATGACTTCTCGCAACAGCAGCGTAAGAAGCAGTTAATACACATACAAAAATTACATAGCGATGTCGCAAAAGATTCAGGGATAAAAATTTTTCTGCTGCAGAACCCTGACAGCAATAATGTGGTTTGTCTTTCCGTCAAGTATTCCGGTGAACTATTGTAATTAAAGAGGAAGGTGAACTCTACAACACATTTTAGAAAGGCTTAGGTCATCTATTAATGAACGTAAGAAGAGTTCCAGCTTTATTTTGCAAAATACCCCACTAAAGCATCAGACAAGCCCAATCGATTTAGAGCACACAGCCAGGCTGCCATTCACTGAACGCTCCAGGGATAAGTTTACACATACAACTGTCAGCTCTCCAAACGTTAATAGAAAATTCCTTGCAAATTTGAATTACCGAGTGCAATGCGACGATAATGTGTCACCAACAGCTGAATTTCATCCAGAAAGTTCTTTTGTAACAGTTAAATATTTTCACCAGTAGTGACAGTTAATGGACACAAGATAATGTACTCGAGAGTTCGTAATCATCAGAGGTTTCCAAAGTATAATACTTAGAATTTGAGGAAGCTAAATGTATGGTTTTCTAGGACGTAATTTTACGAATAAGTCTTACTGTAAAGCGATGCCAAAAGGACAATTCTTGGACCTTCTGTAGACTAGTCTAACGGACAAAGATCTTTCAGATGGTGTCCCGCTGCAGTTGGCCACACACCACTGCAGCTAACTGCTAAACCACATACCTATACCTCTTTCTATGTAGCACTTTACATCAGCAGCCCACAAAACATTACGATCGTGGTCTTCAGTAGACGTATCATCGCTGCATATATCAGGGTAGAGAACGCAGTGTTTATAACATTCGGGAACACCAAACGCATTCGCGGGATTAAGAAAGATAATATTGAGTGTTTTGCTACATATAGAGACACGGCATGATTTGCAATTATTGCAAAATGAAAACAAAACGGGAGACGGAGGTCCGAAAAAAGGTATTTAATTTACTAACATCTTATACTGACAGTATTAATGGCATGAAAGTAAGGTTTTTGTTTTTAAAAAAATCCACTAAAGCACATTTATAAGCTTCTATTGCGTACAACTACATTACATGGTGACAACATGTCCTAAATAATATGTTACATTCTCATAAAGTGGCAATCAGTAATATCGCTGTCAACTACGCAGAGACAAACGATACATTTGCAGCTCACTTAAACTCCAAATACCATTAGATATCTCCGTATCAGTTTCAATGACACTAGTCATTAAAATGGTAACCTCTCCCTTCGCGACAAACAGAAATTCAGCAGAAAACCTAAGAATAATTCCCAGCGGATAGAATTAGTTTATGAAGTAATCCTCAGGAACGCGATATTACCTACATGTACCACAAATACCTATACTAACAATAATTTACGCTGTCTCAGGTTTGTACCCCATTCATCGATGTCCACAAATATTGAAGCATATGGATTAGTTGTATTTGGGATCATCACAATCTGTTTTGAGGAACAATACCACTTCAACTAAACATACATAATTCATAACAGAATAATTTGAACCACCTCCAAGGCTCCTGTAGCATACGATCAATGATAAACAACTCCAAAGTATAACTTGTACTGCACAACATGGGAACAGAAAAGTTTAATTAATTACAAAAGTAAAAGCTAATTTTACATAAAACTATAATACTGGGTATTTTGAAACAAAAAGGAAAAGGTGGTGTAACTTTTTCCATTAACTATATTTAATATAGTTTGACTGTTCTACTGCAAGATTTCAGTTAATGATACTCCTGTTCTTGGTTTTGTATTTGACATCAAAGATTTATAGATAAAGAAATGACGACTCTATATTAAATTCTCAAGATACACAGACGTTTCCGCCAATTTGGTTTTACACCACAGACATACAAGCTCGCTGCCACAGAAGTAAGATTCATTACGTATCCCAAGATGATAATCTACTTTCTGATATTGAAAACAATTCTAAGGAGAATACGAATAATACTTTGCGGCAAACTTTTGATTGGTTTTGGCCTGAAAAAGTATCCTTGATGATAGCATTTTTTCTTTATCAAAGTTTTACGTAGTAAATCGGGAGAAATTCACAGGCCTTCTTTTGGCAAAATCAAGCATTTTGTTTTCCTCTCTCGTTTTTATTCTTTCTTGATTTTTCATGTGCTAACCGCAGAAGGTACTTCATAGCTTTTGTAACCAGTTAAAATCTGTATATTAACTCTTCATTTATTTCAAGCCCAACACGATCTAAGGATTTGTAAACGTAGAATAAAGTCAAAACCCCCAAAGTCATAGCCAGGATTTAAAGAAGGGTCTCCCGCTTTCTTGTGATTACTTTAACCATTGAGCTAGCATGACAACATTCCGGTGTGCCATTCAAGTCCACAATCGTTTTTATTACCTGGAAAGTGGAGATCCATGTTGAAATTTCGGCTACGACGTTCCATTTTTAAGTTTGATTCTAACTCAAAAAAGTCTTAGGCCGGGTTGGGGCAGTGATGAATGAGTTAGTTAACACACACTAATTGACCTGATAGAATAGGTTACGGACGGAGGGGATTTGGTACCGAACCAGTGTGAATTTTGTAAGTATACTCACGAGGGGCGCCCCCAGGAAGGAGGGATGAGCTGCAAAACACACCGGGCGGCTGGAACTAGTTGTGACGGTACAGCAATAACAGGGTTCCCACAGTTACCATATTAAAGCTCTACGACAATCGAACAGGCAGACCCCGCCCCACATGAGGTGGTTCTTATAGTCTGGTAGTCAGCCGAGGTCGGCGAGATTTACAGTGAACTTCCGCCACACCAAGCACCTTCACCGACACTTTCAGTCCTGAAATGATAATGGAAGCGACATGGAGGGACAGGCAATTCGGAGGATATCATGAACTTCCCACCATTCACCTAGCATCTACGGAAACCTCCAAAAATACCCATAGGTCAGAAAGGCCCACAACCTCCCTAATGGGAGTCGTACAGTTACCCTGGCGCCATCTCACGTGGCAATTGACTTTATAGTAGGTTTATTTACTTCTGACATACTAGAAGTTGCAGGGCCGAACACCAATCTCCTCCCGGAAGGGTGCTGCTCGGATTGGGTTGGACTCGGCGTGGCAGTGGTCCCGAAACCCATGGAAGATTGGGCATAACTGGGCGGTGATGCCTTGGTGTGGGTGTGAGACACCTCAATGTCCTCCGGCACTAACGGGAGAGTTAGTAGATGCCATGCTAGGTTGCTGTGACCCCCACAGAGGTCTTCAGTAGTCATCCCCTAGGGGTTGACGGCGTAAGTGGCGTATCCACTTCCGTCCTTGCACGAACTAAGGGGTATAGAACTGGCACCAATCTAATGGAAAATCCCACGGACTAGTTCCCTGGATCAGACAGCACATCTGAGTATTCAGGTCATTACTGCATGGCTTAGTAGGTTAACTATGTGTGTACTTTTAGTTAAAGTAGTTACTAACTTGTAAGTCGCTATTTAAGAATGCAAGTTCTGACATGAGACACCCGATGGTCTACCGTTAATTAAAATTTACTTACTCAACACTTCAAATGCATTATTACTAAAATATGTTATCCTTCAATGTTTTTAAAACAATTAATATTTACTCTAAATGTTTTCGGGCTTCTATTACATGGATTGGCTCCAACGTTTCGAAGATGTGCATCATCCTCGTCTTCAGGGTATGCAGGAAGATGTCAATCCATGTACTTACCTGACCCGAGAACATTTAAAGTTAATACGTCGTCAGGAAAGCTTCAGCTTTTACTTTAATTCATATTTAATTTAAATTGAGATTCTCGACTATAATTTAGAAAAAGAATATGCTAATATCAATCTGATATGGAATGAAGATTATAATGCTTAACACATTGGTAAATGGTGTAACCCAGGTAGAAAACTTAAAAAAGAAAATATGGCTTTTGTTTGCAGATTCCTGCATTGTTCAGCTACGCTGCAAACACCTCTTTTATTCTGAATCTAACATTATTTTTTACACATATTGAGTCTATTAAATGTTTTATTTGGTGTCTACTTATGCTTTGGAAGAGTGTGAGTTAGAGTATGGAGGAATTGTCGTCCTCCATAATCTAGGGACAAAATGTTAGTCTCTGGCTCCATGGTTGCCGATTGAAACCCGGCAGACAGTGAATAGTTTTCGTTCCCCGTGGCCGCGCTCGCTAAATTGTCTAGCTGTGGTGCTTCAAGGTGCAGGGGATGGCGGGTTCGAGTATCGCCTTGGACGAGTTATTGCTTCTGTTTTGTTTATGTTCTATCTAAAGACATTCTCTCGCTCGCTGCCTAGTTTTGATATTTGTGACGCAGGAGATCGTTGGTTCAGGTGCAGGTTGAGCATGGGTATTTATGTTTTTGTAAATGTGTGTATATGTCTATGTAAAACGCAAACAAAAAGAAAATAACAGAAATGTAGGGAAAACAGAAAATAAAAGAAAAAAGTAAAGGAAAAAGGAAGCAGAGGAAGAAAGCGGATAAGCCCTTTCTTAGGGCTTATCCTTAACTAGAGCTGGAGGAACGTGATTACATTAGACATCTTTTTAGTCATGGTGCACCCCTCTAATACAAATACAAATAACATTATTTGTCAGTAAACCTGAATACTTGTAACTGACTTCGACAAAATGAACATAACATTTATAAGAATTTAAACTTGTCAAATACGTAGTCTTAATCCTTAACCTTACAATGTGTGTTCCAAATAAAATTTATAACATTCCAAATAATCCCCTACAGTAAAATCAAATTCACTTACATCGCAATATGTATTACAATAATATTTACAACTAAATGACAGATTTAAGTCATAATTTACAAAACAAAACAAAAATCGGCCTAAAAACAAGGCTAACCTTCTTTGCAGTGTAGAATTCATCTTTATAGTAAAATGGTTTTCTAATGTGCCATTGTTTCAATTCACTTTTAAATGTATTCCCTATGCGCTTTGCCTGATGTGGAAGCTCATTAAAGACTTTTTAACTAACATAATTATATAAGGCTAATGATTTACTTAAATATGCATATTTTGTGTTGATATTTAACCTGAACCTAGTTTCATATTTAGGTATCTCAATAATACATTTGTAATTGCTAGGTTTTCCTTCGCATGCAGAAGGTTATAGTATTTACGCATACTTGATAGTGTCATTATTTTCAGATGTGGAAAAATTATATTCATAGTTCTGCTGTTCGGTCCCATTATTATTCGAATAGCTCTCCTTTGCCAAAGGAAACCATTTTTAATTGGGGTTATTCCCCCGTAGCAGTAAACCATAGTGTTGGTGTAGATGAAAAAATCAAGATATGCCTTTGTCACTTGATCTGTACTCACAGAGCTTGTTTCCGAAACAAAAATAGTACCTTAGCAAACTTTAAACATATACTATTAAAATGGCGTTTAAAATTGAATTTCCTTTCCAGATTTCTAATAAAGGTTTAACATATTTTTGTTCAGTATTTCTGGACCTGCATGAAAGTATAAACGTAACTTTTTGGTTGTTTTGCTCGTTAATTATTAAATTATTAGCATTAAACCAGTGAGCAGCCACAATTATTGTATATTCCTGTAATTCACTTGTTAGTTTTATGTAATTTGGAACAGTAAGAACATTTGTATCATCAGCGTACAGTGTTGTTTAATAGGGAATATTTCCTGCTAAATTATTCATAATAATCAAAAATAGAAAAGATCCCAGATTAGGCCTTTGGGGTACTTCTGTTGCCACAGGTGTCTTATTTGCTATAAACACCTCCCATTTGAGGTTTGTTTTCCATATATGATATTATGAGTTTCGATTCTCTGCCATTTATGCCATAATGTGACAGCGTGTCTATGACTAATTTCTGTGAGATAGTGTCAAACACTTTGCTCAAATTAATGAGGGTAGAATTTACTATATTTTCAAAACCAGTTAAACAAATGTCTACAACTGATCTAACTGTTTTAACTATAGAAAAACCTGGCGTAAACCTAAACTAGCATGACGACAGCTGCTTATTGTCAATAAAATATGAAATCAGTTGATTTTGTATGTATGGCTCTAGTTGTTTTATACTATTGGTACCAAAGATAGTATTTTTAAGCAGAATATTAAAGTTTGCTTTCTTTGTTTAAGAAAATGTATTATTTTAGTTATTTTCAGCACACTATAGAAAACAGCCTGCAAATATGTACATCTGATTTATCGTATACGTTATTGGTCCCGCTACAACACGCTATTAGAAAAGCGATAATTATCTTCACTTTATAAAGTTACCCTATTTTATACTCATTTTAATTACTTCGTTTTGCCAAATGTTTCCATGTAACAGTTTCTTGTATTAAGATAGGGTTGCTAAACAGTTCTATAGCTTGTTGAAAATTCTTGTTTAACAAAGATACTAAATTAATGACATAGTAATTAAAATAATTTGGGTTTATTGGGCATAAGACCAGTTATCATTATATTTTCCTTCTTTAATTACTTGCCATGCCGCTTAACATTTAATTAACGGAGGTTCTGCCAACATAATATTTGCCTTAAGTTTTGCTTATTTAATTTGCTTAAATTTTTGTGTTTGAGATATTTATCTTTATCTTCAATATGACTAGAATTGTTATATTTATTCCATAAATAAGATATACCACATATTTTTAAGTAGGGAATACCACAAGATAGATTGCTGTTATCAATTATTATTATCTATTATGTATATAAACCATTCATCGTGAAGTCTTTGGAGAGTGGTCATAAAAGTGTTACAAAAATCCACTACTTTCCATGGTTCAACGTAATCCAGTCTCATTTTGCTATTTTGTAATTTAATTTTTGTATTTTACAATTCTAAGTTTCTTGACATGTTTTGCTTGAGATATTAGGATACAATTTTTCATACTTATATTTACCCAAATTCCTGGATAGTCATTTATGTACATCGTTGAATTATGTTTCTATTAATATTTGTAACTAAATTGTCCAAACAAGAAATTTGTCCTTATGCTACTGTGATTTATGCAATAAAAAGAAACGACTGTAAATTAATTTCAAATACCCTTGAAATATGTGAAGTTTGATTTATTTGTAAGTTGAAGCATCCACAAATAACTAACCTTTATTTGCGTATGCTTTGTAGCAAGGTAAGTCGATTTTCTAGGTACCATTTTGCAATATCCAAAGCTTCAGAAAGACCATCTTGTTTTAAATATTATTGCTGTATGACTCCCATTCCCTGTTCTACAACTGCTACTTGCCAAGTTATATCCGTTTGCGGTATACAATATTACTTCATATTATCTTACCTAGTGTTCACGTAATCGTAGTGCGTGTCACCTAAGTACGAGTACATTTAAAATAAATACTAATTGGAAAACTGCATTGAATATTTAGTGAGTCAATTTAGTAAGTAAATTACCCGTTATCTACAGTTTCTTTTCTTTTTTTAATCATAATAAAATACAGTTCCAGAGGCTTGTCAGGACTCCGGCGCTGTATTCTTTTTTTGCCCTCCATTTTTTCCAATTTCCTATACTTCCTTAGTATACCTTATTATTCTTAACGTTTTCCTTTTACATATACATACACAAACATAGACACGTTTACAAACACAGAAACACCCATGCCCAAGGCGGGACTCGAACCCACGATCCTATGCACCATGAAGCGCACAAATCGAGACACTTTAGCGAGCGCGGCCACCGGGATCGGCAACTTTCACGGTTATATGTTTAGAAGCTAACCTTTCTACATTTTCACACTATGATCGACAGAATAATTATTACTGGCTGGAGTATAATCCGGGCTTGTGGGCCGTGGTCTACTGGGCTCCTCCTTCTTCTTCCCAGACGTTTCGTCTGCGACTACGGCAGACATCTTCGGTGGCAGCGGCGAGGTAAAAGTGCTCTAGTGGATGTTTCTCGCAGACGAAACGTCTGGGAAGAAGAAGGAGGAGCCCAGTAGACCACGGCCCACAAGCCCGCATTATACTCCAGCCAGTATTGACACCGGCCGTGAAAGCCTAGGAATTTCGGAGAATAATTATTAACATTAACTTCTTTACTTGGGAAGATCGTCATCTCCTACCTGCACCTTCTAGCACTCAACTGTCTCTGCTATATAGATTCGATCCTCAAGGATCTTAATGTTTACCATACCTACCTAGACACGTTTTACCACAGGTAATATTACAAAGTGTTTGTTACAATCTTCACTGACACCACTGTTTAATTTTACTATATAGGTGTGACTGACACTTCTATACATAAGCCCACTGACAAAAATGTTTGCCCCTGCAATATTACCTTTGCCTGGCGAATTTAAATGTCTATTGCCATTTTGTATAAAACCTGTTGCTATGTGGCGAACTGAACAGAACGACATGAAACATAAATGCCTATTAATTCTGTTCACTTTCTTCTTCTTAAGCATCGAATGCTTCGGCAATAATTAAGTTTTTATCTGGTCTGTTCTTATTCATCTGCTTACTTCTATTGAGTATATCGTTCCTAACATGTTTAACCATTGAGTCTCCTAAGAGTAAGAGATTTTTTTTTGTTTATCTTGGTTCAACTTTACTTTTCATTACACCATTGGTGTGGATTGCCAAGTTTTTTATAAGGCGTAGGACGAGACCTATCAAGCTTCCCTGCGCTTTCAAATTCTTTAAATGTGTTTCCTCTAAGTATAGCCCAACTGCCCCGTATTTACGTGTGCAGATATTAAAGAGTTTCTGAAACTCTTGGGCAATCTGGCGTTTTTACATTCGAGGTACGAATCCGATTTATATTTGTTCACTCAGCTAGTCACAACTTTGAAAGCTAAGTCCTTTTATTCATTCACTATATTTTTCCAGTCTTTATTTTATCGTCTAATAACTTATGTGCAACTTTTTGTATTTTTTTTAAGGTTTTTAATATCCTCCTGCAGTAGCAGTATACTTTTGTCTTTATTGACCATTTCCAACCGGTGTTTTGCTTGCGAGGCCAGAAGTGTTAGGTTCAAGCTTTGGGACGTTGATGTACGTAATAAATAGGAATAGCATCTTGGGGGCCGATAACGGAACACAGGTGAATACCAGTTGCATACTTACCAAGTAGAAACATTGGGGACTGCACGCGCCACATATAAACAACTTGTAACGCATTGGGGAACGGCTCGATGCAGCAGTATACTATGATGTATATTACAATACTGTTTTATAGGTAATTAATACTTTTGATGATAGTACATGTTCTTCAATCAAGATTGTAAAATTTCTTGCTTCAAATGTCTTGCATGAAGATTTGCAATTCATACAGAAGAACTTTGCAGATATATCCACGACAATAACACATATTTAGAAATATCGAACATTGAAATGCCTCAAGCCTTGAAAGCAGTCGACGAATTTGTGCAAGCAATTAATCAGAGACCCATGACACCTGTTTTAGACCGTGTGAAAAAGAAAGTGAACACAGTGTTTGGAAAAAATGTCGGATTTTCAATAATGCCTGATATACAAAATGTGCTACGAGGTGTTACCACTAGAATAATTGCTGTTGGAGTATCCTACCCAATATTCGATGATGTGTCCAATTTCCGTTTTGCTCCAATCACATCTTGTGATGTGGATCAAAGTTTTTCACAATATAAAGCCTGTTTACGTGCCAATCGGAGACGATTCACATTTGAGACGTAACATATGTATGTTGTTGTGCATTGTAATCTATGTATCTTGAGAGAGAATGAAACGGATAATGATGCTGACCACTTGTTGCACAACAGCAATTGAATGTAGAGAATATTGAAATTATAAGTTTCGTAAATCAGTGGTATTTATGTTTACCCCCTACCCAACCTCAATAGCCTTCTACTGCTACTGAAAAAATCACAAACTACCACGCAACCACTGCCCCATTTTCTTTCTATTAGTATCACTAAGTACACACTGCACTGTCAACGCATCATAACTATATACCATGCTGCACTAACTTCGATTCTGTCCCGCTATCGGTCTCCAAGATGTTATCCCTTGTAATAAACAAATAGATTCTTGAATGCATTGTAAAGGAGCGGTCGTTACGACCACCAGAGGCACACCGTCTATCGTCTCTGCGTGCCTGTCTAGCAGTTTGGTGCGCGTGGGTCGCCGCACTGTCAACGCGTTTGCCAGCCAGCTCTTTGCCTCAACCTCTGCCGGTCCCCATGGCCATGCTTCGTGGGCGGGGGATCGTGGGTTCGAGTCCCGCCATGGGCATGGATGTTATATGTTTGTGCAATGTGTATATGTTTGTAAAGGAAACAGTAAAACCGGTAAACCAGTAATCAGTAAAACCTACGGGGGGAAATGTAAATAGGGATACAGTACCGGAGTCCTGATCAGACTCCGTTACTGTTTAAAAAAAAGAAAAAGAAAAAAAAGAAAAAAAAAACCTCTCGCTGGACATTGTTGCCGTATCTTTGGCTAGAAAAGTAGAAAACAGGGGTTCTCCGTCAGTATTGTCCCTGTAAACAGTCTCCTAGTACACCAGTCATCTCTCACATCGTGGTCAGACCACTCACCTCTCACCTAGACGGTCCGGGTTCGATCCCAAGTCGCCCTCCGTGGTGTACTGGTTACCATGCTAACTTCACATATTCAAGGTCGTGGGTACAAACCCGACGGAGGACGACGGATTTTTTTTCGGGTGTAAAAATCGTTAGCATTGTTTTATTCGGAAGGGTAGTAAAGCCGTGGATTCTATGTCGTTGATTTACGGCACGCAAAAGAATCTCAAGCCTGATAGAGAAGCCTTTGAGCAAAATTAAGCGGTGTTTCACGTCCACTACAGAATGAGACGCTGAGAACCACATCAGTTTAAGAGCGTCCATAAATAAAACGCCATTTCATTTCGTTTCTATCCCAAGCGACCACATGTGAGATTTGTGGTAGACAAAGCGGCGCAGGGGCGGATTTTCTCCGGTTTCCCCCGCCATCACATTCCACCGGTGCTCCATCTTCATTCATGTATCATCAGTGTCATCGCCTGCGGTGCCATATCAGTAAAAGAGGGCGTTAAACACTACAAAAGATCGCTCTCATCCAGGTTAGTCCCAAGTCCTCAATATTAAGATAAAACTGAAGGTATTCCACCCGAGAATGTTCCCCAGAAGCTTGGTTAGGCGATGAAGAACCTCGTGCATGACACACTTGTATGCTTTGTATTCCAGTTAAATATGATGAAAGGGTTCTATTTATTACATTTTAAAGGCGGGATTTACATGTTTGTTAGCTAATTTATTGTTTGTGTTTTAAAATTATTTTATTCCATGTTCCAGGATTACCTTCAAAGTTCACAGTAATAAGAATCTAATGTATTAAATTGGTTTGACTGACAGGGCAGGAATAATCATCATGGAATGCTTTAGAAATTCCCAGACAGCGTAACCTGCTTGCTCGTTGAGAGGTTATTTAACGGAAGGTTGACACTGGACACGGGATTAAATTAGACAATTAAGCCAATTAAGTTTGACGTGTGCTAACACCGGAGGGACCGTAGCATTAGGGACATGCTCAAATTTAATGAAAATCTCGTTATATTCAGATGGCTTTCTCTACCGTCTGTCGCTTTTTAGTGGGTATAAAAATATTCATAAGAAAGTTTATTTTTCCGATTACTTACTTAATTTTTTTCGAAATAAGCCTTTTCAGAAATAGCTACATTACACATCTTCTTAACTATAAATACAACGGGAATAGTGTTTCAAATATTTCAGAATTGAATACTATATACTGGCCTTGAAATTGCGTAATCTTGTGTTTCAACCGTGATAAACAACTGAAAATCGACAGGACTTTAAAACAATCACAATGTTTCGAAAACTTAGAAGCATTAATAACAGCTATTTTGAAAATGGATGATTTTCAAAAAGTCTATTTGAAGCAAATTGTATGGTTTAAACACATCTACATTATTGTGTAATATGTTTTCGTCTGTTGCTTAATGTTCACATGTTATGCAAGATTATTAGATTTTCATCCAAACGAAGGGGACTTCACAAGCTATTTTCAGTCAATTCAAGGTATACACTTTTATTTTCCATTTAAAAATATTTTACAGTGTTTTAATCAAAACCGTTAGAAAAATTTTGGAAAAATAAACACTGCCTAAAATGCTCCATGGGTTGGGGAATTATCTTGAAAATATTTGTGCCCTATATTTTTAAATTATTTTACTTAAATGCCAGGTGTGGTTTATCTAATATTTCGTTCTTGACTTATGCTCCCTCCCCCCCCCACACACACATATGAACCCTTTTCTAATTTTGTCTTAGTTGGTGAACCTTAAAATACATAGTTCTGTATCAATTAATCTTGATATCAAATTTTTGGGTGAAAAACATATTTTTAAATTTAATGGAATTTACGGGTATACGCAGCTTCTATGCAGCTGAAGAAATATTCAAAGTCCTTTATTTCGACTTCAGCGTCTGTGATATTGACTCTCCAGCATAGAATTATTCCTTTCCATTTTCTTTTATATCCTTTCTTCTTTGTTCATGCGCACCAAGGAATACACAGACGTAGTTGTCCCTGGTCCATAGGAAAATTATGGCATAGTTATTTACGTACCTTGAATTTGAATGTCATTTACTCACTCTCTTTTAATTCTCTTTTGCATCTTTCCATGCCGAGTTCCAGGGGTGGTGTGTGGTGAAACACTTAAGATTTTGCTGAGTGAGGAGATAGGTGTTTCCATCCTGGCATGGGAACCTTCAGGCCAAACCTGTCCTTGGGTGTAGGGTGCCATCCAAATATGCTCTGCCCAGATAAACAATATGGAAACATTAGGGTCCCTGGTACATTGTGCTTGCCTCCATTAAGGACACTGATAATAAATCGAACCTGTATTCTTCTAAAAAGCTGATAAAAGTATTAGAAAATGGTTTACATTATACTAAACACTACATGAAAACATTTGAAAGTCTTTGATTAATTATTTTTCAAAATATGTATCTTAATTTTCAAATGTTGTATAAGCTTAGGGTGTAACTTTAAACATAACACTTCAAATATGTCATTGGGAATCTATATGTACACCAGTTGCACAAAAAAAAAAAATCATCCCCAGATTCCATGTTTCGATCGAAGAACTTTTGGTATCTTCGTAAAAGCTGTGTTGACAACGCACATGAAAGAAATTCACAGTGGCCAGTGACTGACAAATCAATTATTAACTTCTGACTACTAAAATCGGCTTTCAGAACAACTTTTGCGGTGGCCGTGAGGCTTAGTAGGCTTTCGTTCCACTCATAAATGCCGAGGTTCAAATCAGGCGCCGTTTTGTCACTTTTTTGCTTGTTCATTTTATGACCGGATATGTGGAACGTAATATTACAATAATAAGTTTAGCATTTGAAGCTATGGGCGTATCTATGCACACAAAACATTAATTTTGTTAACATTGGTGTTAAATATCTTAAAATATATCTGTAAATAAACTGTTAGCTTCTAAAACTGAAACACAAAAAATAAACACAATTAATATTGGCTGTATGAACTCTCAAGCCATATAACTGTCCTCAAACTTCGAGACATAGAAAAAAATAAATCTCTACAGTAATGTGGACAAGAAGCTACAAGAGCCCAGGTTTCTTGAATTTGTGCCCAGAAGCCATCCTTTGTCCTTCGCCCATTTGCAGGTCATTGGAGCGCAGCTCCCTTTTCACCTTCGCCCATGCGTGAAATACAAAATGTGCTACGAGGTGCTGCCAGGAGAATAATTGCTGATGGAGTATCCTGCCCAATAGTCGATGATGTGCCCAATTTCCGTTTTGCTCCAATCACATCTCGTGATGTGGAACGAAGTTTTTCGCAATATAAAACCTGTTTAAGTGCCAATCGGAGATTATTCATATTTGAGACGTTACATATGTATGTAGGTGTATATTGTAATCTATTTATCTTGAGAGAGAATGAAATGGATAACGATGCTGATGACTTGTTGCACAACAGCAATTGAATGTAGTAAATATTAAAATTGTTAGTTTCCGTAAATCAGTAGTACTTATATTTACCACTCACCCAACCTCAATCGCCTTCCACTACTAGTGAAAACAACACAAATTACCACGCAATCACTGCTCCATTTTCTTTCTATTAGTACCGCTATGTACACACTGCACTGTCAACACATCATAACTGTATACCATGCTTAGCTAACTTCGATTCTGTCCCGCAATCGGTCTCCAAGATGCTATCCCTTGTAATAAACAAACAGATTCTTGGATGTACTGTAACGGTAGCGGTTGTTACGACGACCAGAGGCACATCGTCTTCATCTCTGCGTGCCTGTCTAGCAGTTTGGTACGCGTAGGTCGCCGCACTGTCAACGCGTTTGCCAGTCAGCTCTTTGCCTCAACCCCTCGCTGGACACTGTTGCCGTTTCTTTGGCTAGAAGAGTAGAAAACAGGGGGTTTCCGTCAGTATTGTCCGTGTAAACAGTCTCCTGGTATATCAGTCATCTCTCACGTCGTGGTCAGACCACTCACCTCTCACCTAGACTGTCCGGCTGCGATCCCAAGTCGCCCTCCATGGTGTAGTGTTTACCATGCTAACTTCACATACCCAATGTCGCGGTTTCCAACCCAGCGGAGGAATGGATTTTTTCGGGAGTAAAAATCCTTAGCATGGCTTCCTTCGGAAGGGACGTAAAACCGTGGATCCCGTGTCGTAGATTTACGGCACGTAAAAGAACCTAAATCCTGATAGAGAGGCCTCTAAACAAAATTAAGCGGTGTTTCACGTCCAGTATACAATGGGATGCTGTGAACCACAAAAGTTAAAAAGCGTCCAGAAATAAAACGCCATTTCATTTCTATCCCAAGCGACCACATATGATATTTGTGGTGGACAAAGCGGCGCAGGGGCGGGTTTTATCCGGGCCTCCGGTTTCCCCCGCCATAACATTACACCGGTGCTCAATATTTATTCATGCTTCATTAGTGTGATCGCCTGCGGTACCATAGAAGTGATAGCGGGCGTTCAACACTATAAAAAAAAAATCGCTCTCTAGCGCTCTAGTCCACAATCTAAAGACAAAACTGAAGGTATTCCAGCGGGGACGTTTCTTCAGAAGCATAGTTGCGCGATTAACAACCTCGTATATGGCACACTTGTAAGCTTGGCATTCCAATTAAATATGATGAAAGCGTTTTATTTATTAAATTTTAAAGGAAGGATCTACACGTTTGTCAGCCAAAATATTGTATGTGTTTTCAAATGATTTTTATTCCTTGTTCACAGTCTAGTTTCAAAGTTCACAGTAATAAGAATCTAATGTATAAAATCGTTTGACTGACAAGGCAGGAATAATCATCATGGAATGCTTTTGAAATTCCCAGACAGCGTAACCAGCTCGCTTGTTGAGAGGTTATTCAACTCTGGAGGTTGACTCTGGAAACGGAATTAAATCAGACATGCACAGGGGTTAAATGTGCCTCGCATATTGGTATTTATTGCTTTTGTATTTGCTGTTTTGGAGTGCCATTTTCGACGATATTACTTTTGTAATTTTAAATTTCCTTAAAGGATCTTTTCCTCTAACAACTTTTGAACTTGTAGGATGTTGAACTATACAGGAAAATCAAAGTAATTTTGGTCCAGCTATTTTATGTGTTATGTTATTCTTAGCAATAAATCCATGAAATTCATTTATTTTTGTATGTGATATTTCATATTTTCTCCAACGGTACTTTTCCTCTGTCCTTAGTCTTCACTTCTTGCAAATAGAAATTGGTCACTTTTTCACCAAAGGAGGTAATTCAGGAAAATAAATATATTAAATCCTCATAAAATTTAGTTTTGAATGAGCCTAATGTAAATAACACCTTCAGTTAGCGCCTCGACATTACAAAGTGTTGCTAGATGTTGTATATGTGAGTTGGCTTGACGTCAGCTAACACTGGAGGGACAGTAGCAGTAGGTACAGCCTCCAATTTAATAAAACTCACATGTTATATTCACATGACTTTCGCTTCTCTCTGACGCTTTTTATGGGTATAAAATTATTCTTACTAAAGTTTATTTTCCCGAAAACTTACCTAATTTGATTCGAAATATACCTTTTCGGAAATAGCTACATTACACATCTTATAAATACACCAGGAATAGTGCGTCAAATGTTTCAGAATTGAATACTATACACTCGCCTTGAAATTGCGTAATCTTTCCTTTCAACCGCGATAAATAACTGAAAATCGACAGGAGTTTAAAACAATCACAAAGTTTCCAACAATTAGAAGCATTAATAACAGATGCATTAAAAATAGCTAATTTTCAAAAAATGTATTTGAAACAAATTGCGTGGTTTAAACAGATCTACATTATTGTGTAATGTGTTTTCGTATGTTAGTTAATGTTTTAATGTTATGCAAGATTATTAGATTTTCTTCCAAACGAAGGGGACTTCACAAGCTATTTCCAGACAATTGAAGATAAACATTTTTACCACGTAAACATATTTTACAGTGTTTTAATCAAAACCATTGGAACAAATTTTGGAAAAATAAAATATGTCTATAAATGCACCATGTATAATAAGGGTAGCCTGGGTTTGGGGAATTTTCTAGGAAATATTTGTACAGCATATTTAAATTATTTTCCTTAAAAACGTGTGGTGTACCTAGTATATCTTTTTGGACTTATGCTAACCACCTCACACATAAAAACGCTTTTCTAATTTTGTCTTAATTGGTGAACCTCAAAATATGTAGTATAAATCTCATATCGAATTTTTGGGTGAAAAAACGTATTTTTAAACTTAATGGAATTTACGGGTGTTCGCAGTTTCTATGCAGGTGGAGAAGTATTCAAATTCCCTTATTTCGTCTTCAGTGTTTGTGATACTGGCTGTCCAGCACAGAATTATTCCTTTCCATTTTCTTTTTATTATTTTCCATTTTCTTTTACATCCTTTCTTCTTTGTTCATGCGCACCAAGGAATACACAGATGCAGTAGGCTCTGGTCTTTAGGAAAATTGTGGCATCATTATTTACGTACCTTGAATTTCACTGTCATTCATTCTGTCTCTTTTAATTCTAGTTTTCATATTTCCATGTCGAGTTCCAGGAGTGGTTTGTGGTGAAACACCGAAGATTTTGCTGAGTGAGGAGATAGGTGTTTCCATCCTGGCATGGGAACCTTCAGGCCAAACCTGTCCTTGGGTGTAGGGTGCCATCCAAATATGCTCTGCCCAGATAAACAATATGGAAACATTAGGGTTCCTGGTACACTGTGCTTGCCTCGATTGAGGAAACACACTGATAATAAATCTTACCTGTATTCTTCTAAAAAGCTGATGAAATTATTGGAAAATGGCACACATTATTCTAAACACTACATGAATAAATTTCAAAGTTTTTGGTTAATTCTTTTTCAAAATAGGATATGTTAATTTTCATGTTGTATAAACTTAGGGTGCTATTTTAAGAATAACATTTCAACTATGTAATTGAGAATTTATATGTACACTCGTCGCAAAACAAAAAAAACAAAAACAAAAAAAAAAAACAGAAAAGAAAGAAAAAAAAGGCATCCCTACATTCCATGTGCGGATAGAAGAACTTGGGTATTTTCGTAAAAGCTGTGTTCATTGCTCACACGAAAGAACTGTACAGTGACCAGTGACTGACCGCGCAATGATTAACTTCTGAGTACTAAAATCAGTTTTCAAAGCAACTTTTACTATGCAGGTAAGGTTAACAATGCTTTCGTTCCACTCATGCGAATAAATTTCAAAGTTTTTCATTAATTGTTTTTCGAAAAAGGATATCTTAACTTTCAGTTTATAAACTTAGAGTGCCACTTTAAATATAACATTGCAACTCTGTCAATGAGAATCTATATGTACACTCGTCGCAAAAAAAAAAAAAAAAAAAAAAAAAGCGTCATCCCCAGATTCCATATGCGGATCGAAGAACTTCGGGTATCTTCGTAAAAGTTGTGTTTATAACTCACACGAAAGAACTGTACAGTGACCAGTGACTGACAGCGCAATGATTAACTTTTGAATATTAAAATCAGTTTTCAAAGCAACTTTTAATTTGCAGGTGAGGTAAAGGGGGATTTCGTTCCACTCACAAGTGCCTATGTTCAAATCTCGCGCTGTTTGTCACTTTTTTATGTTTATTAATTTTATTACTGATATTTAGAACGTAATATTGCAATAATATAACTTTGGCGTTTGAAGTTATGGGCTTATCTATGCACACAAATACCCAAGGTCGCGGGTTCAAACCCGGCGGAGAACGATGGATTTTTTCGGGTGTAGAAATCCTTAGCATGGCTTCCTTCGGAAGGGAAGTAAAGCCGTTGGTCCCGTGTCGTAGATTTATGGCCTGATTTACCTCAAGCCTGATAGAGAGGTCTCTGAGCAAAATTAAGCGGTCTTTCACGCCCAATTTAAAATGGGACGCTGAGGACCATACTAGTTAAAGAGTGTCCATAAATAACATGCCATTTACATTTATTTATGCATACAAAACATTAGTTCTGTTAACACTCGTGGTAAATAACTTAAAATATCTGTAAATAAACTGTTATCTTCTAAAACTGAAACACAAAAAATAAACACAGTTAATATTGGCTGAATGAACTCTCAGTCCGTATAACTGCCGTCAAACTTAGGGGCATAGACAAAATAAATGCCTACAGTATCGTGGACAAGAAGCTATAAAAGCTCAGACTTCTTGAACTTGTGCCCACAAGCCATCATTTACAGGTAATTGGGCGCAGCTCCCTTTTTAACTCAGTCCACACATTCTCAATAGAAAACACGTTTTCGCAGAAGGAATCAACATATTATTGGGTATTACAGCGTTTTGCACCCCGTTCATTGTATCGTTAAGTTACCATAGCACACCTTGATCTCCAACTCCAACATGATACACCTGGAATTGTGAACCACTCATTGTATTGCTCGTATGAGAATATCACACGGATCGGTTTATGAAGGGTGTGTATGGTTGCTTTGTGAAGGGTATGCTAATCTAATAAAAAATTGAATCTTAAAAATGTTTCAAAACATTGGTTTTCTTAACAACACTTGTAGTATTTCTGGGTATCACATGCCTTCGTGTGCAGCATATTGATGTTCGGTAGAATAAAACTCAAAAGAAGCATCATAATAACTATCATATTATTAATTATATCAAATTTCGTGTACGAAATAAGTATGTCTAAAATAAATAGCTTATGTGTTGATTCAAGATCATCTAGAGAAGGAAAAAAATGTTTACTACATGCGAGAAGTGAACCTGCCACCCCCACCAGAGGAGTAACCTACGTTTTGTCACAGCACTACAGGAAACACACATGGAAAATGGCAGGTTTTACAATACTAACTGTATCATGTTTTGTGCCGTTAATATTTTTATCTAATATGGATAGTTTGTTGTTGAAGAAGCTTAAGTTATGTATTTGGTTATGAATATTGATCCTTTGGGTTAGTAATATTAATATTTGGAACTTGTTGCTGCCGCTACATAACTGTATCGCAAAAGGTGTTCACAAGGTGCAGTGTCGTGAGGGACTTAGACGAATTTGTCGTTCCAGACATGACTCTTTTCTTTTGTCGACGGATGTACATAGTAGAGGTAAGTAGTAATACATCTGAGTGAGTTTTGAAAAATCTTTTACATCTTTGTTATTAATTTCTCACAATTTTAAGGAAAATAAAATTAGTTTTCCCTAAAATTTTAACAGAAAAGATTAATTTAAGCAAATCTATTAAAGTATAAAAAAAACTGATACACAGCTTGTTTCATCATATCTGGTTAAAAACATGGAAAAAACATTATCCTGATACATTAGAAGTTAATTGGAAAATATGTGCAAATTTAGTATTTTGTGGGAAAACCCGTATAAAGTTCAATATTCAAGGAACCTTCCCGAATCACCCTGCTCTGTAAAGAAATGTCTTCTTAGTTCTTTTTTGCATCTATAACCATTTTAAACCACTCCGAAATTTTTCAGGCGTTTTTATTTGATAGAAGAAACTTTAGAGAACTGTTTCTATATTTTGTTTGTTGTGCACCTCAAATTTAATTTAAACATTTTAAAAACTTGGCTATGTAAATGGCATGCCGTTTTTCAGGTACCAGATTTGCTTTTGTACATGTGTGCTTATAGTGTTAAAATGGGTTTTCATTTAATACTCAAATTATATAAAATTGGTTTAAAATTAAGGTTGGTTTATTACAAGTGACCAAAATTGCTGGTTATGATATAAAGTTTGTTAAATGGGTATAATAATGTGTTTTGAAAATTTACAAACAAAATCTACAATCAAAATAAAATTGTTCCACTGATTTCACAATAAAAAACATATTCTAAACATATTGTAATGAAGTTAAGAACGTTGGTGAGAGAAAATATGTTTCAACGTAAGGTTTAGAGTTGTGAAAAAATAGACTGCTTTCAAGTAGGATATGAGACAAAGCAATATATGAGTGAATTCCATATACACCAAGGATTCAATTTCCAATAAAAATTTAATTTTCTCCAAAATCTCATATTTGCCATTTTAGTACAAGAACCTCCTTAAATCTAGCCGCCCAACCTACACCCTCACTTCACCCCTTCTTTCAGGAGACTAAAAGAATGCAACGGATCGCAGTACCGAAATTATTTCTTGTTCATACTTTATTATAAACTATCTTATTATGTTTCTCTTCTGTGACTCGTAGATTCACATACATTATCTATTATTTTTATAAGCAATTACTGAATTTATGGCCAGCAATTAAAACAGAATGATACCATTTGTGTTTTATAATAAGATTCATAAATGTAGAAGGTGTGCACATACATACTAGATATTGTTTGGCAATATTTCATATAAATTTAGACAGCTTTTTTTTATTTGCTTATAGTTTCAGAAATCCTCTTAAAATTGTTGTACACGAAATGAAGGAGAATATTTTAGGACATGCGCGTCGGTGTATGATATTAAAACAAAATTATAAAGAATCATATTTAAAGGTAGATGTTGCCTACCTCGTTTAAGTTTAAGTTTCCTTAAACCGGCTAGATCATTTCGAAAAATAAATGAATGAAATTGTTTAAATGATGCTCAAAAGGACCCGAGTTACCTAGAGCTTATATTTACCCAACATTTCATTTTAGAAAATACTTATCCAGGTAACTCACCCTAACCGAGATTCGAACTCGGGACCTTTTGAATGTGAGTCTGACATGCTCTCCCCAGACCATGTGGGTGGACGGATGTATTTTTTGTTTAGAAATTAGGGAAATATTATATTCTATGTATATGTTATTACTAATTTATCCTAGACCTGTGGTGGTGTTGTTAAATAAAATATTATCATTCTTCTAATTTCAGAATGTGTGATCCTTCAACGTTAAAAATGAATTCATCGTGGTGTTCCCTTTGATACATCAATATGCATACCCTTCACAAAGCGATCAAACACCCTTTCTTAAACCGATCCGTGGTGATATTCTCATACAAGGTTACACTTTCTTCCCGCTTAAGTGAATGCCTATCGCCCAAAGGGGCCCCGATATGAAGCAAAATACGTGGTTCACAATTCATCTGGTCGCGTAGCGTATCATGTTGGAGTTGGAGATAAAGGGACGGTCTAGGTGTGCTGTGGTAGCTTAACGATAAAATGAAAGGGGTGCAATACACTATAATACCCGACTATATTTTGATTCACTCTGTGAAAATGTGTTCTCTATTGAGAATGTGTGGGCTGGGGTAAAAAGGGAGATGCACTCCAATTATCTGTGAATGGGCGAAGGACAAAAAATGGCTTCTGGGCACAAATTCTTGTGGCTTCCTGTCCATATTACTGTAGGCATGTATTTTGTCTATCCCTCGAAGTATGAGGGCAGTTATAAAGGCTGAGGGTTTTACAGCCCATATTAATTGTGTTTATTTTTTGTGTTTCAGTTTTAGAAGATAAGTTTATTTATAGATATTTTTAACATATTTAACACGAGTATTAAGAGAATTATATTTTGTGTGCATAGATAAGCCTACAACTTCAAATGCCAAAGTGATATTATTGCGATATTACGTTCTACATATACAGTCATAAAATTAACATATATAAAAAAGTGATAGAAAGCACGAGATTTGAACCTCGGAACATCTGCGTGGAAGGAAGACTTTCCTAACCTCATGGCCACCGTAACGTTCACAGTTTTTACGAAGATACCCGAAGCACATGAAATCTGGGGCTGATTTTTTTTTTTTGGCAACGGGTGTAGAAAAAGATGTTCAATGAAATGTTATTTTTAAAGTTACACCCTAAATTTATACAACATTTGAAACTTAATAAATCATATTTTGAAAAATAATGAATAAAAATCTTTGAAAATTTTTCATGTAGTGTTTAGTATAATATAAGAAATGTTCTAATAATTACATAATCTTTTTAGAAGAATGCAGCTTCGATTTATTGCGCTTCCTTCCCTAATGTTTCCACATTGTTTATCTGGGCAGAGCATATTTGGATGGCACAGGTTTGGACTGAAGGTTCCCATACCAGGATGGAAACACCTATCTCCTCACTCAGCAAAATCTTCAGTGTTTCACCACAAACCACTCCTGGAACTCGACATGGAAAGATGAAAAGTAGGATTAAAAGGGACAGAATGAATGACAGTGAAATTCAAGGTACGTAAATAATTATGCCACAATTTTCGTACAGACCAGAGCCTATTGCATCTATGTATTCCTTGGTGCGCATGAACAAAGAAGAAAGGATATAAAAGAAAATGGAAAAGAATAATTCTGTGCTAAACATCCAGTATCACAGACGCTGAAGTCGAAACAAGGGACTTTGAATACTTCTCCAGCTGCATAGAAACTGCGAACTCTTGTAAATTCCATTAAATTTAAAAATACGTTTTTCACTAAAAAGTTGGATATCAAGATTGATACAGAACTACATATATTTTAAAGTTCGCCAACTAACACAAAATTAGAAAAGGGTTCATATATATGTGAGTGGGGGGGCAGCATTAGTCAGGAAAGAAATATTAGATAAACCACACCTGGTATTTAAGTAAAATAATTTAAAAATATGAGGCACAAATATTCTCAATGGAATTCCCCAATCCTAGGCTACCCTTACCATACATGGAGCATATATAGACACATTTTATTTTTCCAAAAATTGTTCCAACCGTTTTGACTAAAAGATTGTAAAATATGTTCAAGTGGAAAATAAAATGTATACCTTGAGTTGTCTGGAAATAGCTTGTGAAGTCCCCTTCGTTTGGAAGAAAATCTAATAATCTTGCATAACATGTAAACATTAACTAACGTACGAAAGCATATTACACAATAATTTAGATCTGTTTAAACCACACAATTTGATTCAAATATATTTTTTGAAAATCAGCTATATTCTAGATATCTGTTGTTAATGGTTATAAGTTTTCAAAGAGTTGTGATTGCTTTAAAGTCCTGTCGATATCAGTTGCTTATCAGGGTTGAAAGGCAAAATTACGCAATTTAGAGGCCAGTACATATTATTCAGTTCTGAAACATTTGACACACTATTCCCGTTGTATTATAAGATGTGTTTTGTAGCTATTTCTGTAAAGGTTTATTTTGAATAAAATTAACTAAGTATTCCGTAAGAATAACTTTATACCCATAAAAAGCGTCAGAGAGAAGCGAAAGTCATGTGAATATAACATGTGAGTTTTATTAAATTGGAGGCTGTACCTACTGCTATTGTCCCTCCGGTGTTAGCTGATGTCAAACCAACTCACATATACAGCATCTAGCAACACTTTGTAATGTCGAGGTGCCAGCCCAAGGTCTTATTTACATTAGGCTTATTTATAATTAAATTTAAGAACATCGAAGCACCATTTGCATGGAGAGTACGTAGAAGTCAATTTAGTCTCGATAAATGTGAGCTTCTCTAGAAAATGTTAAATCAATATGAGCTGAATAATGTATTGCTAAGAATAAACCTGTTATGATTTGAATTCCTAAAAGAGAACCAAAATGGCATATGAGGATTTAATTTATTTATTTTCCTCAATTACCTCCTTAGGTGAACACGTGACCAATTTCTATTTGCAAGAGGTGAAGACTAAGGAACAGAGGAAAAGTACCGTTGGAGAAAGTATGAAATACCGCATACGCAAATAACTCGATTTTATGGATTTATTGCTAAGTATAACAGCACATAAAATAGCTTGACAAAAATTACTTTGATTTTCCTGTTTAGTTCAACATCCAGCAAGATCAAACGTCGTTAGGGAAAAAGTTCACTTTCAGTGTTTGACGTCCTTTAACGAAAGTTTATAATTTTGAAAGTAATAACGACGAAAATGGCACTCCAAAACAGCAAATACAAAAGCAATAGATACCAATATACGCGGCATATTTAACCCCTTTGCATGCCTAATTTAATCCCGTTTCCAGAGTCCACCTTCCGTTGAATAACCTCTCAACAAGCAAGCAGGTTACGCTGTCTGGAAATTTCAAAAGCATTCCATGATGATTATTCCTGCCCTGTCAGTCAAACGATTTTATGCATTAGATTTTTATTACTCTGAATTTTGAAACTGGACTTTGAACAAGGAATAAAACTCATTTTAAAACACAAACAATATTTTAGCTAACAAACGTGTAGATCCCCCCTTGAAAATTTAATAAATAAAAACGCTTTCATCATATTTAACTGGCATACAAAGCATAGAAGTGTGTCATACATGAGGTTCTTCATTGCCTAAGTATGTTTCTGAAGAAAATTCCCCGCTGGAATACCTTCAATTTTGTCTTAAGATTGTGGACTTGAGACTAAGCCGGATGAGAACATTTTTTTTTTTGGATAGTGCTTAATGCCCACTTTTACTGCTATGGCACTGATGATACATGAATGAAGACGCAGCATCGATCGAATGTTAGGGCGGGGGAAACCGGAGAAAAGCCGCCCTTATGCCGCTTTTTCCACCACAAATCTCACATGCTGTCGCTTGGGATCGAACCCGGACCTTCTAGGTGAGAGGTGAATGGTCTGACCACGATGTGAGAGATGACTGATGTACTAGAAGACTGTTTACACGAACAATACTGACGGAAAACCCCTGTTTTCTACTTTTCTAGCCAAAGAGACGGCAATATAATGTCTAGTGCGAGTTTTTTTTAAACAGTGTATCCTCGTCTATATTTCCCCCCTAAATTTACTGTATGATTACTGGTTTTACTGTTTACTGTTCCTTTACACAAACATATACACATTGCACAAACATATAACACCCATGCCCTAGGCGGGACTCGAACCCACGATCCCCTGCCCACTAAGCAAAGGCAAGCCTTAGCGAGCGTGGCCATTGGGACCGGCAAATTCATGGCCCGTGCGGGGATCGAACCCACGACCTTCACGTTATGGTTGAGGCAAGGAGCTGGCAGGCAAACGCATTGATATTGCGGCGACCTTCGCGCACCAAACTGCTTGACAGGCACGCAGAGATGAAGACAATGTGCCTCTGGAGCTCATAACGACCTCTACCGTTACAGTAGATCCCAGAATCTGTTTGTTTACTACTAGGGATAGCACCTTGGAGACCGAAAGCGGGACAGAATTGAAGTTAGGGCAGCATGGTATATAGTTATGATGTGTTGACAGTGCAGTGTGTACATAGTGGTACTAATAGAAAGAAAATGGGGTAGTGGTTGCTTGGTAGTTTGTGATTTTTTCAGTAGCAGTAGAAGGCGATTGACGTTGGGTAGGTGGTAAACGTAAATACCACTGATTTACGGATATTAACTAGTTTAATATTTACTACTTTCAAATGCTGTTGTGCACCAAGTCATCAGCATCATTATCCGTTTCATTCTCTCTCTCAAGATACAGAGATTACAATGCACAACAGCATACATACGTAACGTCCCAAATGTGAATCGTCTCCGATTGGCAAGAAAACAGGATTAATATTGTGATAAACTTTGACCCACATCACGAGATGTGATTAGAACAAAACGGAAATAGAACACTCTTATCAGCGATTATTCCCGTAGAAACACCTCGTAGGATATTTTGTATTTCACGCATTATCGAAAATCCGACATTTTTTCCAAACACTGTCTTCACTTTCTTTTTCACACAGTGTAAAACAGGTGTCACGTGTCTCTGACTAATTGCTTGCACAAATCCATCGACAGCTTTCAAGGCTTGAGGCATTTCAATGTTCGATGTTTCCAAATATCCTTCAGGTAGCCCGCACGGAATTTAGGCGGTTTTAGGGATCTTGCCCGGAGCTCAGATTTGCCGCCTAGAACAACGTGAAGGAATTTTCCCAGATGTGTACAAATTGGGGCAATGTACGGGAAAATCTGGAATGCGATGTAAGAAGTGACTTATGGTCACCAGGATGTAAAAAAGTTGTGATTTTTTACGCCTTTCAAAGGGAAAGAAATGTGTTTTATTTCATACAAAATGAAGGTACCATTGTATTGATTCAAATGTGTGAAAAATGTTTTTTAACAACTTAAAACGTTTAGACATATATGCATAGCTATGGTGAATATATTCTATCATATTTATATTATGCCTAATACTATTCTCATCACTTTACAAATTTAAAATATTTGTCACAGCTTGCGCACTAACTAAAGAAATAAAGCTCATTTTCAGTTCCTTGTGTGAAAATTCACCATTAACTGTAATTTTTCTCCTAAGCACATGATTGGAAGGTTATGTAATACAAAGCTTTACTGTCATTGAGTAATAATGTGTACAAATGTACACAAGTCGTATTTTGAAAACAATAAAAATGTTTGCTATTGTTTTTGTTTAATTCCGATTAACAATACTTGGGACTCCCAGATTTTTTCCCACCAGAAAAAAATGGTGAATGAAAGGCATAATACAGTTTCTAGTGATGTTTATCTTCATTAGCATGAAGTAGATAAAGAATAATCTTTTGTAAGAATAGTTAATTTGTAGCACGGATAGAGAAAGTCGTGTGAATGGAACACATCCAACTCTTTCTCATATATTCCAAAAACAACGTTAAGTTGTAGACAAAATTAGCTTTATCCAAGGGCGATCGATATCTTCTGCTACAGAATGTACCTATTTATTATTTGCGTTTTCTAATAATAATTCAACACAAAAGAAGGAAAAAGAAAGAAATGTTGCTATAGGAATATGGAGTACGAGGTGATCACCAATGACGGCTTTCCCTTGATCATGACAATATAACGCGAATTTCTGCAACTGGTTATTGAAAACTGTGTATACTAAAGGATAATGATATCGATTTGGATCCAGCTTCCATAATCAATACTGTGTAGCTAAGGACTAAGTTTGAAATATTGCTCGGGAGAGAGTAATATGCATTCTCTTAACCAAGTTTTGCATGTAAATTGGACATGCCATTGACATACCCATGTTGTTGCTTCACTCCTATATTCAATAACGGGGTTTGATTATTTTATTTAATCCCATCTACTTGTTCTTAAAGATACATCAAAATTACGCATCTCTTTTAGAACTTAGACATTACAGCTCTCACTTTACTAGTGTTTAACGTTCGTTATTAGTACATACGGTACCCTCAGTTACAATGCATACGTTACAGGCGATTACCCTAGAGAATGGTATGATAATTGGCAAAAGAAATTTGGCAAACTTTTTAGACCCAAGTTTAAGGTACTTACCCAGCATCTGGCATTTGTGGGGATTGAAGAAATCTCGGGAAAAATAACCAATCAGACATGACGGTCTTGGTGAAATCTGAACCTCAAACTTCCTGTTCACAAATCCATGCCTTAACGAACTTGGCTACTTGTGTCAGCATACCTTAAAATAAAGAGTGTATTAGGTGAGCATGAAGAAGATTTCGGCAAGGAAGCACCTAGCATCCCTATTGAACCTGCTGTTCCTCTGGGAGGAAAGGTTTAAGCGAAGAACTCAGAAAGCGATCGCACCCAGGTGGTAGGCGCTGGTCTATAACTTCTCCAAATCTGAAATCCCAAAGCCAGCAGGAATCCCGTACATCAGCGACGTAGTGTGGAAAAGAGCCCGCAAGTTGTATGATAAAATACCCTTTCATCCCAAACCTGGTGCACACTCTGGGCGACCACGACCATAGGCGCCAAGAGGGAGAAATTCCTAACCCCTGCCAAGGGACGCTCCCGGGCCCCTAGCTTGAGAGACAGCCATCACTTCAACTAATAGCCCCCAGGTTAATGAGTAACGGGAAGGGTCACAGCCAGATGGGTGACCATGCCGGCAGTGCCCCGCCCCCTGGTTTACCTAGAAACTCCCCCCCCCCCCTGTATTTCCAAATCCTATCAACTTTCCTGCCACCTGGCCTGCTTAATTCGGTGGCCCCATAAGCGGCATGTCAAGTTAAGCAGCAGAGAGCGTGGTCATCACTTGGGTGGGTGATCGCCCAAATGGTCGACTACGCTCAAGCCTAAGGGTGCTCAAGAATTTTAGCACCGCCCGGCGGACAAAGACAACAAAGCTTGTGAACAAAATCTATTCCCCTATAATATCGCACAGGTAAAACCGCTCTTAGCGGTTAGGTTTGTGGCGAAATTGTATTCCATCCAGGTAAACCTGGACGACCTGTTCTTGGACACTGGACTCTGGACTCTGGACCATCCACATAAGTGTTCAGCACCAAAGGAAGACTCACTGGTGCACCGTCACCCCGAAAGTTGGAATACACCGTTACTCAAAGCAAATTCCATGTCATTCCAAGAAAATTAAATGACAGGAAGTGGAAAAAAGAGATTTTTCGGCATTACAGAATCCACCTAAAATTCCCATATAAACTGGGAGAACCGTGAAAAAAAAAACCAAGGCCAGATGACAGGAAATGGAAAAAAGAGATTTTTCGGCATTACAGAAACCATCTAAAATTTCCATATCAACTGGGAGAACCGTGAAAAAAAAATCCAAGGCCAGATTGACCGTCCAACGGAAATCAAACCCAAGAACTTCTGAATGCCAGTCTCGTACTCTAATCGGTTACACAATCTTATGTATAAGATATTTCAGGGTTATAAAATCAGATATTTCAGGGTTATAAAACTCTGCTTCGTAGAACTGTAGGCAATTTAGTTTCACTGCCAGTTTACAAGTTTGATTGTGATTAATTTAATGTTATGGATTTTGGGAATAATATACGAACACATCTAGTGCTACACATTTTGCAGAATTAAACTCCTGAAATTCTAGAGCATTCTAGAGTATGAACCTCTACACAGTTTGAACCATGCAGGAAGGCTACAGAAGTTAGCCTGGTCGTGGCGGTGTTTAATTACTTTCAGTATACAGTCTGATGAAGAAATGTAGCCTTGTAACACGATGCATAAAGCAGAAAATGCCTAAACACGAGGAAGAGAAGCGTTTTCCCAACTCCTTTAAGTGAACCACAAACCCGACACTTAATGTAAGCTTTGCGTGACCACACCTGAATCGGTTTTTTCTTCTAGTGCAGCCTGATGGTCATTAGGAACTGGCTCAAAATTGTCGAAAGCTTACAAGAATTATGTGCAAAGAACAAACATATTAGCGACTCCACAGAACTGGGTAGCTAGTGCATGATGCAGATATACTTATGTATATGCCTAAAAGCTCACATTGAATACATAATCATCGTGACTGCATAAAATTATGTCTTGTTTTCACGTAAAACCGAGAGCGTAAAACTTTACATGTAAATACAGGGCAATTATTAATACCACTATCATGGTATATCTGCATTTATATAGAGAATATGGATTGGACTATGGCCCGGGAACTGAGGGGACACCTCGCACCTCGACACAACGCGGATCTTTTGTGCTTACCACCCCCAGAAGAAACGGATGAGTTAAAGGAATCACCAGCATTCACCTTTCCAACCAAGAAAAACTTCAAAATAACCATGGTCAGAGTGTGCGGCTCCAGGAGTCGAGCCCAGGATCTCTAGAATCCAAGTGTCCCAAGTTACCACGTAGATATCCCCCTTGGTTTCATAAAGGGAATTGTGCCACACGAATTTCAATTTTGGTATTTTTATGTACAGCATCAGTCTTCTTTTTATTGACCTCTGTTGGGCAAAGTCACTTTGGATGTTTCAGAATGACATCGAGGTGATTACATGCTAGCCAGTCCACAACTAAGTACAGCAGTTAGGAAAGAGAAGGAGAAAGAAGTGCGTTGTCATCTCCATATTTCCCATACAGAATAACACCTGCCCTTTAGATTTCTAAGCTTTTATCAGAAAACTTGCACACCTAGCGTTCAAAAGTTAGAAACACAAGATAATTTACCAACGTGAGCTGGAATAAATTTTACGATGTAGTACTTCTAACATTGTCAAACTGCTGACATCATCAATTGTTCCAACAAATGCAAATATACTCAAATAGTATTTCGGTACTCAGGCTTATCGATTTCGAAACCATGAGAAAGTAAACTGTTATTAATGCTTAGAAATTCCTATGCGTGGTAAAGTCAGGCTGAGTGGATTCAAGTATCAGCATTCTTCATATAGTACTGTCCATGCAAGTAGACGAGAGCAGTGTAAACATGAAGCTCAGTGGAATGAGCTGATTGCCGCAGTGGAGATAAAAATAGACTAATTAATGCCACCAAGTTCTTAGCAAATAACGGCGAAAAGTATTGCATGATGAGATGATGGAAGGTGCAGAGAGAAATCCCTATTAAATTTAAGCTGTACAAAAATGGGTAGCAAAAAGCACCGGTGTATTTAATTCAGTCCGTAGAATCAAAGCTAAATTAGGATGTTTTCAGTTAGATGAATGTGTGTCTATCTCAATACCTTGTAAAGAAAGGCCCCGGAGATAGAGAAAGCCCGATGTAGATGCTTCAATAAGTGCGTTATTCGCCCTACTGTGAATGACTTTTATATACAAGAAAAAGAAAGGCTGATACTTGAAAATATCCAGGCTAAATTAAAAGCATATAGTAGTTCATACGACAGTATCCACACATTCCTGAATGCTACACTTAGCAATTTTAGTGCATCTTTTCGAAATTATAGAACACATTTTTAAGATTTGGACGCATAAATGCTGGCATATTTTAGATATTAGCGCATACAAACTGATGTCTTCTACGTATGTGTTTGTTGCATCTCCTCTTGTGTCCTGTGCTATCTTCGTGCGTTTACGTACTGCCTGACTGCCTGAAGGCTACACCTCTTCCTCCTCCCCCCGCCTCGTGTACTCAGTACAGTGCTCTCGTCTATTTGCATGGACGTTTACAGACAACTCTCATCAGACCGTGTTTCCTGCCTGTCAGTGAATAATGGTCAACACTGTTTACTATCTTCGTATTAGCAATGGTTTTGGTGTAGATAACTTGAAGCTAACTGTTTAGGAATATCTAAGCCTGGTAATTAGCATACACGCAAATTTACTTAGGTCTATTTTGGCTCTGTATTCTTTAATCAATGGGTTTCTGTCAACTTCGTACATGGTGCTAACATTGAAATACGTGAAATAATTTGATCTTACGTCCATTGGAGAGTTGGAGAGAATGAAGCAGGATTTTCTCTGAGAATACCGATGGATAGCGATCAGGCTGAAATCTATACGTCACAAGACAACATGTTGTGGTGGGGAAGTC